>JANSTP010277591.1:0-12663 GCA_025330745.1 Cladonema radiatum | reverse complement strand
GCTTGGCCAGGACTGTCTTTACTCGACTACCACCCTCAGATAAACATAATGTAACATAAAAACTTACGATTGAGAGACATACCTGTTGTCTTCAATGAATGTAATTCACAACACAATATTGAAGCATGCTTGAAGACTGGACCAATGAAAAGCAAGAACAAACTTTTCAATGTTTCTGAGAGCTTTAGTGAAAGTCTGTAGAAGGGAACGAGGTGTGTATAAACATCAGCTTCTCTGGTTGACCATACAAATAGCTAAAGAAAAAACAGTTCACTCACAGCATAAAGGTGAACAGGTTTCTTATTGCAAAATTACAATATAACTGCATTCCTAAACTTTATATCAAACTTAGCTTGTTGATATCAAAAAGGAGGAATTTTTCTAAAATTGTTTTTTACAAAAATTTCCAAAAATTCCATTCTGAACAAAAAAGATGACATTCTTTTTAAATGTTTCACTATCTACAGTATGCAATTTGTTTCCTTTTAATGGCATCCAAAAAAGACACAGATTTCACCCTTTTCCTTTTTGTTGGCACATCATTATTAGATACAGCCATTAATATTGAATAAAGAGTTATATCATCAAGGCGTACTTTATGCACCACTCATGCTGATAAGACTAAAGGGTTTTGTATACTAATACCTCTTGATAAAGTGGACGTAAAGTATTCTCTGATAGTTTCAACACTAGCAAACAAAAGGAATCAATAATTTCATTCTCCACAGAAACTATTATTCTTGTTTCGACATTCTTGAACTTGGAACGGAGCTCAAACACATTCTTGATAAGATTAATAATATTTTCATTGAAATTCTTATTTGCATCAGCTTTGGAAATCCATTTGAAACTTTCTTTCAATATTTTTAGAATTGGTGTGAATAATTGCTGAAAGATAGAAGGGTAAATAAATTGAAACTACATGAATAATAACAATAACTTAACGAAACAAGATTTTCATCCCATCCATCTTGATCATGTTTGTCATTTTCAGATCTATTGAGGTTATAGATGTACCTTGTATTCTCACAACTCAGCAATTGCTTTCAATGATAAAAAAATAATTCAAGAATAGGCCATCTTCCCAAAAAAAGAAAAAAAAACTGCATCTTCCAATGACAAAAAAATTAGCCCTATTCAAGGATCACCTTCATCAAAACTAAATTCTCATATAAAATATAAAATAAGTCTCAATATCATACTTTGAAAGCTACTTTCCAAGGAGAAAAATATAGTCTATCTATTATTTATTCAATCTGGTTCTTTCTTTTGCTTTAGATTGTCCTCAATTTTTAGAAAGAAGTATTAACTTATTATGGCTAGCTGAGTATGGAAAACAAAATATTGCAGAACAGTTTCATAACAGATCTAAAGTATCAGCAATCACTCAGAACTAATATATTGAAGCAAGTAAAGCATACCAAATTTGTGTCTGAAACTCCTTCCAACATTTTCTCCACAGATCGATACAAAACTCTTGGCGGTATTTTCTTACCAATAATAGCTTGCAAATTGTTAACATCTTCAGAGAGTACGGCAACACCAGTCATATGGTCCACACAAGCAACTGAGTGAAGCATTTGGTCAACGTAAGGGCTCATGAACTGTGGGATAGCATGCAAAAGCTCCTCCAATGCTGTCATGAAGCTGGAAATCATCATTTCTTGTGTTCTACAGAACAAACAGAAAAAGCATAATTAATGAAAAAAAAAACCAGAGAGCAAACGAATAATTGCAAAATACAAAATGAATAATTCTTAATTCCTCAAAGTGATAATTTTCCTTATCAACAGATCCAATTGAACCAAAATGTGTTTTTAAAAATAAATGCATCCATTCCTGACTGATAAAATTGATTATTCCAAGGGAATTTTTCAAGCGTTCAAATTTGTCAAACAAGTGTTCAGGGAGCCGCTTTCTTGTTACTAGCTGAGCCTATTTTAGTATGAAATTGGGTGTAATAATGGGTCCTACTCTATTTCTTTACAAGTAAATAAAAAGCCAACAAATATGGGTACCTAGACAAAAAAGGACAAAAAGTTGGTGCCCTTTTTCCCAATTATCCAATTATAATTTACTTTTTAGAGCAAAACACTCCCAGCCCTAATTGCAGATACCTTGATTACTTATACCAAACAAGAACTTTTTGATTATATAAACAAACTTCTAGAAACAGAACGAATTCTGAATGAAAAGTAAACCATCAAAAATTGTCTGAACAATGCATTCTGGCTATATTTTATTGTTTGAGTGGAGGAAGTAAGATGGAAAATCAACAATATGAAATTTCAAGAAATCATGATATAATCATAAAAAATTACTCCACTAGTATCACTGGCAATTACAATTGGAAATAAAACTTACTGATAATTATACTTATCTCCCATGATGAACCTACACTCATCAGTACTATAAGTCAGCACCATCATCTTTATTTTTAGCATGTAATTTTCCTGATAATGTTTCATGCTATTCAAAATTGGTAAAATTTTATGCATTCTTTGGGTACTACGCGGTCAAGAGAAGGTTTGAGAAAAGTCTGTCTTATCAAAATTAAATTCTAACAATTTTAAAATGTTTGTGAAATACCTGTAGCATAGACGTTCAATTCACTACCTTTTGTTATCAATTCTATTAGTGTTCAAAATGAAGCAAGGAAAGACACCACCACATGATTGAAATCTAAAATACTCCACTATACTTGGTAAAAAAATAAAATATCCAAACTATAATACTATACCATACTACAATGAAACCTGTCTGTAACGTCACTCAAGGAAGACAAAAAAGTTTGGCCTATATGGGCAATTGGACAGGTCAAATTCTATTGAAAACTGCATATAGGGAAGAAATTAGCTGGCCACTACATCACTATACTATTCTATACTATCACCATCCTAATACTATACTATCGTACTATAAAACTAGAACACTAGAGTACTGAATCAAAAAACTTTATTCATATCTATTGATTTTCTACCCTTTTACTGTTATTTCAAAAGTTCCCAAAGCTACTTATTAATTTCAATAGGTTGAATGCTAGCTATTTTTGAATCTCTTCCAGATAAATACCCCAAAACAGTAATCTGAAAAGAATTTAATCCTAAAAAAATTAAGAAAAAATTAAAAAAAAAAAAGTATCACTAACTTTAAATCAATGTCATCATAAGTTAAATCAACTCTCCAAAATAGAGGCTCCATGATAGCTGGTAGATATGGTAAAACATTTGTCTTCAATAAACCAACAAATTCGGCAATGCAGAGGATGGCACTGGTAGCTACTACACAATTTGACTCATGCTTATCATACAACTTGATAATTAGAGGTAAAGCTTCTATGAATTCCTTTTTATGGTTCATGCATAACATGTTGGATAACATTTTCAGAGAAAGAAGAGCAGATTGCTGCAACGTTAAAGTCTCTTTTTCTTCATTCGAATTTTTTGCCAACAGTGGCAAAATATTCTTGAATATATTAAGTAACAGATTCTCCTGAAATTGAAAAATAAAAAGGATACAGGTGATAGGCATGTCAAAATACTTAGTAAAATGAATCACCAAAATCTTTTTTGCCACCTAGTCTTTTACGGCCATTCAAATTGATTTCTGTCAATGATTCATTAATGAAAAGCATATATAAAAACAAGAAACCTGTGACTCGTCCAAATTTGCCAATGTTTCCATCTTAATACACAACATTTCCAAAGCTTTTCTTTGCATTGCCATATTCCCTTGTTCAAGAAGTGAATCAATCAATTTGAAAAAAGGGGAAATTGGTATAACCCCCTGAATGTCCATAATGATATTTTGAATCTTTGATGACGTTCGCTCCAAAATCTTCAAAGATTTCTCATTGGACACTGACAATTGCTCACTTCTACATCTTGTGACGATTTCACTATAACCTAGTAATCTCTCTAAGAGACTAAATAAGACAAAGATAATGCCACAACAACAAAAATGGTGTGTGAATGATATGTGCATGTTTCATTACAGTTAATGTCAGTTAATACAGTTTCTTTCATGAAACCTTGATAAAACATTTGGCATGCCATGTCATGTTGATCAGGTAGCAGTGACAGCCATTTTTCTATGAAATGTTATTGAGATACTGGTACTTACAGATTTACAGATGTAAGGTCAAAGTCAAATTCTCCTGGAAATTTGAATCAACTACCAACATAAACTTTTTATATAATAATAAGAAAAAGAACAGGCGACTTGGTTAATACCAATAATTCAATACAGAATTTTGAAACTTTATTTCTATTTGGCTACTCCATATTAAAATATAGTTTAGGAACAGATCAAAAAGTTTGTATTTTATACATTATTTTTTCAGATCATAAAAATAGGCTTTTAAAATGGGATCATTTTGTAATAATATTAAGTAGTTATTGGATTATAGTATTTTATAAGGTAAACACTTTTGAGTAAAATCCTACATCTGTGTGAGTAGAACTTTGCAAAGCTTGTGGGGTCTAAAGGCATAACATTCTCTTTCAGAAGGCTTTCTACCAAGCCATGTCCAGTGATTTATCCAAGCACTTTTACTGACCTCCGTTTTTGAACAAAAGATTGAGTTTTAACGTTTGTGAATTTGATAGTCACCCTTAATGATTGAGTCACATAGAAGATTTTTGACTGTGGATGCTCTATTTTGTTAATTTTAACTTTTTTGATTTATATTTTTATTATTTCAAAATACATTTTCGTGCAAAGTTGTAAAGGAATTGTAAGAGCCTGACTTAATTTTGTTAAAAAGGTTTGCTTGATGAAGATTGAGTTTAAAAACTCAATCTAGGATTGAGTTTTGACAGCCGTTAAATGGAGGTCAATAAGTGCTTGGATAAATCCCTGATGTCATTAATGCCATCAAGTATTAGTAGACAGTTTTCATGAGATAAATGGAGAATAATTTTACAAGGTTTGTATCTTAAGAAAGATATAAACATAACAGAAGAGGATAAAATAAAATTGGGCATACCTTAAAAACGAGGACGTCATAGACTTTGATTGCCTTTTACCACAATTCTCGTAAGCTGATATTATCTTACTACTTTTGATCACTTTCGATGACAGCATGAGGATGAGAGATTTGAAAATTTGCAGGTTTTTTCCACTTAAAGATTTTGTTTTTATAGTGTCTTCTTTCATCCGTTTCTTAACAGCTAAATAATAATAAAACAATAACTATAAAACAAAAGATCCAAAAAATTAGATCATATATAGCCAGGGACAAACAGACTCACAAAGAAGCAAAAAGGATTGAAAATAAATGACAATCATTTTCAAAAGATTTCATGGTAATTAAATTAAAATATGAAATGAACCAATATGAAAAATCTTAATCCCAAATCATTATTCAAACTTAATAACATGCTAGCATTCAAGATTTGGATATTTTCTCAATGCACTTGATGACATCAGAAATTCTTTGACATCTTAGGGACGCTCCGTAACTTACAAATCTTTAATCAGAGCTATTTTTTTATATGTGAACAGGAAGACTTTATTTGTACGAGCAGTACTCATAAATAACATACATGTAACTGAATAAATTGCTTTAGAAATCTGTACCTAGGGGTTTCTATCAGTTTTAAAGCCAACAACTGCTGAAAAAAACTATAAAGTTTTGGGCCGCAGACAAAAATACCATAAAGAAAACATGCCTTGAATTATCAGAGTTAGGTGTAAAAGGTAATTTGGAAAACTGAAAAATTATGCTAAAGTTGATACAAGTTGCATATTTGAGAAATCCATTATCCTGTTTCCAGTCTTCTAGTGTAATTCTACAAATTGTCCAGGCCTTTATAGCAAGAAAGTTTCACTTATTTGCAGAAAAATCATTGTTTGTAGAATAAATATGGCACTTTTGAAAGCATGCGTTTTCACGTTGATCCAATTGATTCAATGACACGAGTCAAAATTAATAATCCGGTTGCAAAAGTTACACTTTAACTTGAAATATTTATCACAATAGTGGGACAAATATCGATATTGTTAATGAAACTTACTCTTGTGTAAATCATCTTCTAGTAGGTCTTCGAGATATCCAAAGAAATGTTTCAAAACATTGAGGATAAGATATGGTTGATACTGAATCAAAAAATTCATAGAAAACTCTAACGTAATTGGTGTCACGTCAATATCCTAAAAAGTGGTCACATATCAAAAACTTTATTTCAAAATCAAGAGTGTTTGTTAATCTCATAACTCACTGACAACTTCATCTAGGAAAACTTATTCCAACATAAAAATATAAGAACTGGAGAAATAAAATACTTTCCTCTATTTCTTAAAGAACATTTTTTTTTTTTTTTTTTTTTGCTTTGAGCATAATTGTTGTTACTTGGTTCAGCACATAACTACCAGTCAGTACCCTTAGTTCTCAACAGTTGAAAAAGAACAGTAACTGACTCACCAAACTTTCCACACCTCTTATCAAACTTACTTACTAGTGCATAACGTAAAAGAGTTGATATGTTATAACCTACCATACTTTCAACTTTATTAAGTGTTGCTGTTTCTGATATTTTCCTTAAAAGAACAATCATAGCAGTATGTAAATGACTTTTTTCTCCCATCACTCCTAACAAATGAGTCAATATGTAGAGTTGTCTATGTTCTGGACAATGTGGCAAGGAATCAATGAATGTCTCTATTATAAATAATATCAAATCTTCTTTTGAATCTGAAGCTTTTCGCTTGATCTTCGCTTTATGCTGTTTTTCATCATCCTAATAGAAATATACTGGTGTATAGAACAATGCAATAACATCAAATGTATCACAGGAATTGCATTAGACGACTTACGTTAATTAAAACTGGAACAATTGAATTTATCGTTTGCTGAATTACTTCAAAAGTATGTTCATTATCAATTTTAAGTAGATTATTTCCCATGAATGTGAATATATGCATGACATTATGAAGGACTTGGGTCGGGAACAATACAGCTGCTCGGCCAAGAACTTGCAAACATGCTTGGTTTGTTGAAACATTATTACTCATCTGTAAACACGCAATTATTAGCTCTGTTTTGAACCTATCTCCAGATATCTTATTTGCATTGCTAGAATTCAAAATTGAAGTGATACTTGATAGGCATAACTGCTGGTGGTAGGGAAATTGTTCGCTTGGTAATTTCAATATCCTTAAAGAAGAACAGAAAAAACCTGAGATAAATAAAAACCAACATTTTAAAACTTATTAAAAGAAATTTCTAAAAACTTACCTTTCAAATACCAATAATAAATGAGAAAGAACTTTTTCGGGATGACCAAAATCTTGAGAAAAATTTACAGCTTCAAGTACTTCAGTAACTTTCCTCAGGACTTCCCACTTTTCATCTACCGTACCGGTAAAACTATAATAATAAAGCTAAATTTAGGATCACTATACATTACCACTCATCATATACAATCGATAAAAATGATTATAGATAGAAAAAAGTCTCTTATAGATCTTTGGGAATTCAGTTTACAAAGGAGAATTTAAAATAGTACTGCGGTTAATGTTGTCAAAATCTTTCTTAAAACTCAGTATACTTAGTTTTTAGTGACTTTCAAATTTTACAGACTACTGGATATTCTGAACAAGATTTTATTTATTTAACAATAATTTATTCAATGTCAATAGGAATAAGATTCAGAAATAAATTTTCATGAAAACCACATCTCCACAAATATATCAAAACTTTATGTTATTTGTACACCATACTATTTTTTTCCCTTTTCGTCATATGAGATGAGTTTTATTTAAACTTGAAGCAATTTATTTGAATTTTTGTTGAAAATCAAAAGCTAAAAAGTTATGCAAGTATTGATGGTTAACACAAACCTCTCTTCGGTATCCAGCTTTTGGTCAAAGGTGTTTTCAAAATCCTCCAAAAAATAGGATAAGTGTTCCATCGTCCATGTCACTTTTCTCAGTGTTGTTCGAACAAGAGTCGATACTTCAATACTTTGAGAATTCATAAGTATGGTAACAATGCTGCTAATAATTTCTATTTGGTCAGATTCACATAATGTGGTGAAGAAGGAAGAATCGACCTATAATTAAACATAAATTCAGTGATAGAGTGAACTACTTGAGATGAGTCCACTTGTCTAAAAAAATCTGAATACATTTCTTTTGTGTGAACCAGAAAAAGTCAGAATAATTGAGCAAGGAATCAAGTGTTTCGGTCACACGCTTCTTGTATCTGATCTGCAATCAAACTTGCTTTAACAATTTTCTGTGTTGTTTTTTGGTTGATGTAAAAATTGAAAACTGTATTTCTAGACAGCCTCTGGTCTGTACGACAAAAAACTATAACATTTTACTATAATTGGCAACATATCTATCTAGCCATAGTTGATTTTTTAGAGCCAAAATTTGTTCTTCTCCAATCTTTCTAATTCTGATAGGAGATACTGTATGACATCAATGTATGACATTCCGCAAAGAGATTATTTCAATAATGTTGCAACAAAAAACAAAAATTGACGTACAAACAAAAAGGTTTGATGTCCAGGGGTGAAAATAGTGAAATTTTCTCCTGTCGGACCTTTATAAAGGCGAAATGCCTCATAGCTTCCAGCCACCATGGTTGGGTGACGAAGAAAATTTGAGTTTCAGATCCTCTAAAAGAGCTATTTTGGCATTTTTAATAAGTATTAAATTATGTAAGTGAAAACATTAATGAGTAGCCAAGAAACACTAGGCAAGTTAAGTTTTTTGTTATAAGTAGCTTACACGATGTTTGTTTGCAGTTATCATTTGTTCTTTATAAATGTAAAGTAAATGTAAATTTCACTATTTTCACTATTTTCAAAGCTTATACTATTTTAGATTGTGGTTATATTAATTCTTTATAAATGTAAATTTGTTTACAGAATCTTTCAAAGCTTCTATGAAGTTTGTTTCTCATTATATTTCTTTTTTCTTGAATATAGAAGTATTTATGGGAAGTTTCAAAGCTTCTAGGAAGTGTGTTTCCCATTATATTTCTTTTTTTCTAAGAAAAGAAAAACAATTATTATTTTTTAAAGTTATTTATTTATATGAAGAAAAAAGAAATCTTTTTTACATTTCTATTAAAACATGTCTAGACATAATATCAATAAAACATATTTGAAATATTACAACCCACTTTCAGAATAACATCTGAGAAATATTATGAGATTTAATCTTTTAAAATGAAAGAACAATGATTTAACATTTTAATATTTTTAAGTTTAACATGATAGATTTTTAAAGAAACACAATAACATTTTATGCAAAATAGTTTATATTTTAATAATTTATGAAATAAAAGCATCGGACATTTTCTATTTTTTGATTCGAGAATTTACCGGTGATTTGTTGAAACCTGTCAGATTTTTCCGATGTCTGGTGGCTATTTCTACCCCTGGATGTCTATCATATATTCTGCATTTTAGATGTTACGTTCATGTTAGGTAAAACTTTATGGTTTTAGCTACCGTCTCTAAGTAATTGACAACTGTCCACCGTTAAATTTCACAAATACATCTTCATACAAATAACCCTGCAGTCAGAGGGCAGTTTACCAAAAACACTGTGTAAGAAAGATAAGAATTCATAAGATGACTACACGCAGATTGTTATCAAAAAATTCTGTTTCTGTGAATTTGAAAATTCGATATCAGAGAGATAAATTCAATAAGTAAATTTCTATGTGGCATGAATGTAAAGAACCGTAAAATACACAAAAAAATTCTTTTTCCTTGTTTTTGCAGGCTATTTTTATCACATTTAGTGAGTCAAAAAAATCCAAAATAATGATTTCAGAGCATTCAAAAAAAAAAAATTTTTCGTTATTGCCCAACCATTTTTTAAGCCATCGAAGAAAAATACAGTCCAATGCCAAAAAATGAAAGTATTATCACCTGTCAACTGAATATATCAACCAATGTGATGTTAAAAAGCACTATGGTCAGAGTGGGCAATTTAACAATTGGGAACTTAGGACCTCTGGGTGTGAAACTTACCAGGACCTCCATAAGACCGCCACTTGTTTAAGATAAATCTATGTCTTTAGTGTACCTATTCGATAAAATTTGATTGTTATTTAGATGTTAAATATTATATGCAGCCTGGAGATATTGTCAATTAATAAATAGAAGATTTGCTTACTAAAGAAATCATTTTTGATTGCGGTATTTGCATCTTTGAATGTAAACATTGCAAGTAGACCTTCTTGACTTGCTTGTGATACTCTGCAGAACAGCTATCAGTGTTTAGGTGATCCATTATAGTTAAAAATGTTTCAACCTGGTACTCTTTCCAATTTTCTTCAATATTTTTTGCATCAAGAAATCCCATAACCTCATTCCATACATCCTGAACAAAGCATAAATAATAATTTTCATGGCAAAATTTTTAACGTTTGTGTGGGTTTATCACAACATATTATTGAACAAGAAAAGGTAGTGTTTAAAAAAAGTCTAAAATCAAAATAAATCAGAATTTTATGCAAACAATTCTTAGATCCAGTAAACAGACCTAAGAACTCAATCTTAAACTGAATCTGTAGAGCAAAAGCATCAATCTTGTTACCATTCTTTGGGTTTTAGATTAAAATAAGCATGAATTAGTGGAAATCAGACAAAAATAGCTTTCAATGGTAATTCTTTACAAAACAAATAACTTACAATAATATTCACAATGAAACATAATAATTTTCTAAAGTTGAAGGTCAAAGTATCAAAACTGTAGGAACAAAACTCAACATTTAGGATAAAAACAGACCGAGACAAAAATGTCTGCATAAAACCCTGCGAATATTTCTGCAAATTTGAAAACTTATAATATCACTGGTTTGAATGATTGTTTTACATTTTTCAGCACATTTTTAACAATATTGGTTGTATTATACATTTATCTTATAAGAACTAAGGAGTATATTGATCATATTGCAGTTTCTAAATTTTGAACAGGCCTTGCTGGTATGGCCATATTAATCTCACATTCATCCTATGTCACAAGACCAGTGCTTTTTCACAAACATTTAATATATTTTCAGTCTGAAGGGGCTAGTGAAAATCATGAAAAAGTTTAATATTTACTTTTATCAAAATAAACTTCTATAAATTTAATTTTCTTGCAAGAAATTAAATTTGCAAGCGCAATATCTTTCGCAAGTTATAGTGAGCCAAGGCCTGCCTTGCATAAACTCTGTTCAGTGGAGTAACTGTGGTAAATATTCTCCTGTGGTAGCTGAAAGAGTGTCTTTGTTGTCAAGAAATGGTCAGCCCTCTGAATCCAATTCTCTGGCAGTCAGCAAAAACAAGGTCAGCAGAGGATCAGTTAGGTTGTCAATCAGGTCAGCATTGCTGTTTAAGGGCTAAATGGTTGAGATGAGTTAGAGAATACAATGGGACATTCAATCTATCAATCAAATATTGTCTTGTATCTCTCACTATGCTGTCATATCTCAAATTTGCTGCCTGTTTTATTTTTTCTCAGCATACACATACTGTATGTGACAATTTATGATGTTTTTTTCAGATAGTATTGCTTCAGGGAAATCTCAAGACATCTCTTACTTTAATATGAGAAAAAGTATACAGAAAATTGAGGTTACAAGGCATTATATTAAAAAATTTTCTGAATAAAATCATGAATAAAACTGGAGGTCTTATAATTTTTCTACAAATTAATTATTTAGATCCTTTTCCAATTACGCTTGAAAGGATACCAAAACATTTTTTTTTTTATTGAAGGTTTACTTTAAGCAAAAAGTTTACTGTTATTTCACTGATAAGAGGGTTGCAAGTACAAGTCCTTTCCTGCCATCATAAAGAGAGCAGCTCTTAGAACAAGTCCTTCAAAGTGACAGAGAAAGAAACTACAGTGATCATTGACAACAAAAATTACTGACAACCCTAACTAAGGTGGTGAGCACCCAAAAACTGAAGCAGGAATAGAGACGACCAGAATATCTGCCAATTCTTGATTTGCCAGAGCCTTAACCAAATTTTTGCCTTAAAGTATGGCATCAAAGGCTATTCTGGGTTAGATAAAAATTTTATTCCAGCTATCCAGTATAAAGAAACACCAATATTTTTAATAAAAAAATATCTATATGGTAGCTTTAAAAAATTTCTTTACTATCTGTTTGCCTAACTAAGAGGTGTGGTGGTCTATCTGGTTCAAGCCAACACCATTGTCAGGACCAGATTTCAGAACATAAACCCTCCTGAGCCAGCACCAGAATATTCTGCAGGATTTTGCTGGAGCCGGAGCTGGGACCAGAATTGGAAAAACCGAAATTTGCACACCATTACCTAAATATGACCAAATTTATGATGTAGATTTTTCAAATTATTTAATTGAGGAAATACAACTTTTTCTTTGAATTGTCAGTCTAACGTCTTAGGCAAGAAGCTCATTAATAAACTTGCCTGGTTGGCAGTTGAACAGTGAGCACACTGTTGAGAACTTACAATGCTAACCACTACACCACAGCAACCCAAATTAATATAAATTATTTAATCATCTTAACTCTCCAAATATATTTCATACTTCATTAATTCTGTTTAGGCAGAGTTGTTCAGCAAACCACATTCGCTTCAATGTTGCTTATTTATGGATGATCAAATCCTTATCTTGTCTGTCTTTCATTAAGAGCAATCGGATATCCAACTAGCAGTTTTT
>JANSTP010277590.1:13440-23670 GCA_025330745.1 Cladonema radiatum | reverse complement strand
AGTAGCAACAAACACTGAACCAAGCTTTTTTAATGCGGTTTTCACCCTTTTGATACTAAAACAAAGTACTTTCAGATTATTAGGAGTTATAAGTTATAGGGTCCAAAAATAGGATTTTGCCCCTAACCTACTGGGCCCTGATTTTGGAGTTGTCATGGCAACCAAAGGCGTGATCACCATGATCATATGTGCATGACACACCCTCCCTACTTCTTCTGTTTCTGATTCTATTACTTTAGCAGAATTTCAGTACAGCTGTCCAGTCGCATGTGTTATCAACAGGTCATCTGTCGTTATTTGATGATTTTTAATTACTGAGATTCAAAAAACTTTCGACTGGGAGTTAAGGAAAGCCAGATGATACCAGGCATAAAATAGGCCTTAACAAAAATGTAAGGTTAAAACTTGTAGTTTTTCTTTCTTTGGATTTTTGAAATAATATAAATCTACATAAATCTTCTTTATAACGTCATATAATCTAGGAGGATTTCTTTCAAACCAAAAAAGCAAACCTACCTAGGAAACGCTCAAAAATAGATTCAACTAACCTTTTCTTTATATTTACTTTTCGATAAGCTAATTTTCTTTTTATGTGTCTCGCACTTCCCTACTCTGTAAATTGCAAATGGCATCTACCATATTTAGTATATGTAAAAATCAAAATATAAAAATTATATTAAAAAGAACTCATGCCAAAAGACAAAGCTTTCATCAAATGTATTGAATATACTATATAAATTATAATATAGACGATATTAAGGCTAATTTAGATATTAAATTTTAAGGCTTAAAATATGGTGCACGCTTCGTTGCACACGTTCTTTCGTTTTGATACGCTTCGTTAGATTTCAAATTATGTTTCATTTTTCACGAAAAATTTCAACGTTTGACACAATTCTACTGCGACTTAAAAAAGGTTTTTATATCTTTGTTTTTGTTTTTATTTTTTATGATTTAAAAAGATTGTTTAACTATCAAAAGATCTTGACTAGGTATTGTAGAGCATGTTCTATTGAGTGTTTTTAATGATTAAGAACGTTTTTAGGGGGTTTTAAGGTTAAAAACATCAACGGAAAGGCTAAGTTACATTTAATTTACTCTATAAATGATTGGAAACGGGTTTTAACAGATAGGAAGTGATGAAAGTAAACAAAAAGAGGCATATGGGAAATATAAAATATCGGAAACATAGTATTTATAGTGTCGAAAATCTACTTAGAATTTAAAGTCCTGCGAGACTTCAACCTCAAGTTTTTTATATCGACAATGTCTTATTTCGAATATTTCAAATGAGTCTTGTAATCCAATGGAAACTTAAAGATAACTAATTGAGGCTCAACACAGGCGCATTATTGTAGCACTCTCCTACTTTCTATATCTACAACCTTATTTTCTTATAGTCTACTTTAAAAAATTCTCATATATTCAGAAGTAGTTACAAGAGAAGTAAAAAGTACCATCTAACATTAAGTCTTAGATGGCTTCCCTATTTATGGAATTAATCTGGGTGGTATTAAAAGCTATTACTCTCAATAATTATTATCGTTAATTATTATCTATTTAGTGAACGAATTCGGTTCGTTCTTTAAAAGTTAATTGTTTTCAGAGGCCAATCAGATTTAATTTTCTAAAAACTTTATACTCCAAGTGAATCTATTCATAAAGGCAATCTACCTTACATCTATCATACTATCTTAGGTGTCAAATATGTGGGAAATCTTATGTACATGGCTCATATTCTTGAATGCAATATTCACAACTAATGGTATGAACAAGAGATTATTTTCAGCCTTGGTTCAACTTTTGGTCAACATATCGCGTGTTGAAGTTCTCATTTCTTTTTTTAGGCCTTCTCGAGAGAGAACAGTCTCGAGCGTTACCAATACAAATGGATATGTCGACTGGTAAGGAAGTTGTGTGCATCCTTTTTTATTAAAATAATGCCATGGCGATGAAAAATAAAGTCAGATAATAACAACAGTAGAATGTTTTAACATATTCCAATCTAATCTTTCAGGCTGTAAAAAAGTGGAGGGATTGTCTGCCAGAGTTTGAGTGTCCTGAGGCTGGATAAGTGAGGCAACCCATTCCCATTCTCTTGCTGGATAGTTTGCATATATACTAAAGCAAACATTCCAAATACATTATAACATTTATACATTTGATCTTTACTAAACTGATTCTCGTGCAGATGAAGACATCACTATTTGCACTGGTCTCAAAAGATACATTGCATGTCGAGATGGTTCCAATATTGCAATAACAAATGCATTCTGGGGCAGAACGTCGGACAAAGTTTGTCCAAGTGATGATGGTGATCCTGTTACGGATTGTGAAGCTTCAGAAGATACCTTGAACCTTGTCAAAGGTTATTGTGAATCAAAAAATGAATGTCAGCTTGAAGCAAAGCACACGTGAGCCTACATGATTATTTTGTTAGAAAATACAAAGCCAACTCAAGAGACATTTGTTTTACTCCTACTTTGTGCGCCAAAAGACTATAATTCCATTACTCTTTCATTTCCTAAAACGTTCCGTTTCTCCAGTATACACAAGTTATTTTGTGAGGACACAACGTATTCGTCTTCCAGTGTCGATCATAGCGATCATAGGAAAATAGCCAACATTTCCTATGTGAGCTCAGACGATGCAAGTTTTACATTGGAATGTTTGTGTTTTCATTACTAAGGCAATACTGAATTTTACATAACTCTTTTGAAACAATTGTTTTGAGCATGTATTGGATTACAATTGGGATTTAATCTATTTACATCTTTACATCTTTTCAGGAAACTTCAGAAGAATGGGACACATCATTGCCCAGGTGTAAATAAATACCTCATTGTAAATTACACTTGTATACCTGAATCGAAAGGAGTGACGCTATGTGACTCTGCTGAAACCACACTGCAATGTCCATCTACATGGACCATGGAATTGGCTGATGTGTTTTGGGGCAGAAGGTAAAACATTTTTTCACTGCACCAAACACTTCCGCGAGACTTGATATGTTTTGTGAGTAATTCACTTTAAAACCTTTAGAATTAAGAAATGGCATTTGCCTATTAGGATTCTCAAATCAAACAAATAATAAATCTGTTATTGATATCAGTTATAACACGTCAGTTAAAATTACAGCATGCGCACATTAATACCCTTAAAGATTTAAGTTGTGACTTTTGACATGATATTCTTTATTTTTTAACTCGACCTTACCAAGACGACAGCAAAGAGGATTAGAGTGCACGGTTTAATCGTCTTTTTTCTCCAGGGCCAGTACCAAATATTGTGGAACGGAGGAAGGTATGGAGTGCGATTCATCTGATCATGCTGGTAAGTTTCTGAAAACTCGATGCAATGGAAAGAAAAAGTGTTTGATTAAAGCTGATTCAAATGATTTGGACAAGGAAGGCACACCATGCGCTGGCATGTTGAAATATCTTATGGTTAATTACATATGCAGACCACCATCAGGTAATGTGTTTTATGGATTAGAATAGTTTTAGCTTTCTTCATAATATTGCTCTGAGCTAAAATCCTTGCTCTCAATTTTGGTGTAAAAGGAAAATAGCTTGACCATTGCTTGTAAGCAATATAAATTTCACACCATTCCAAAAACATTCAATTTCAACAGAGGTTCTTCTAGTTAAGCCATTTAACTGTCAGATACTGGCAGACGATAACAACAAAGCTTGTTTATCAAAGCTGATCAACCTTATTTTGTTGAACTATATCATACCATGGAACCTCGAAAGAATAAGAATCGGAACCTCGCATAATCTTGTTGCTTTCAGAATATTCGTATCATTATTGTATATATTGAAATATATTTTATTACAGCCAAGGGGAATGACGACAGTGACGATGATGAAAAGATATTATCAGGTAAAACCTTTTTCAGTTTGGATATGTCCTGTGCAGCAATACATTTTACGGGCATATAAATACACTGCTATTTAAATGACCCATTCAGGCAAAGCGATACACAGGTAACTCATCCTTATCAGCCATGCAGAGCAAGAGAGGTCTGGAGAGTGAGACAGTTAGTGCAGCCGGGCTAACACTAAATGCCTTTTAAAATGAGAATTTTCATATAGTTGGCCTCACTAAACCAGACTACTATGGTAAAAATATTCTTTTCTAGGAAAGATAAATTAAAATTCATTCGCAATGATTTTCCCTGTTCCTTATAAGAATTATAAACTTATATAGTACATTTAAAGAAATTTTAGCTCAGTTTCAATTTTCTAAAAATTTAAAAAGATATCGGTCCTGAAGTTGTTTTGAAATTTCAAATTTACTGACTACATCGTCGCAGTTAAAACCTTAGTAGTCTGGTTTAGACAGCCGAAGAGGCTCTTCGTCCCCACTAAACTCACTAAATCGGGCATTTGCAGTTAACTTACTTCTCTGCATCCCTTGGATCTGTTTGATGGACTTTCCTCTTTTATTCAATCAGCTTCTAGTTTTCAGTTTTATTTTAAAGTATTCGTAATCCGACCACGATACTAAGGAATAGTTGAAAAAATCATATTAGATCATATTGAATCAAACTCATGTATCTAGTATGTATGTATTTCTATGTATTTTACAGACACCTCATCAAAGGAACTCATGGGTTTGCTGGAAAAGCATTTGAATGAAATCAAGACACCAGACAATGTTGCAAAAGATACAAAAGCTCAACCAATAGCCGTGGAGGAGAAAAAAATCGAGCCTAAACAATACTCAAAACCAGCAAAAGGTGCAAGCTCAAAATCGCATACAAGAACAAACTTGGGAAGAACCAGTCAGCCATTCGTTGCTAATGAAGAAGAAGAGATTGCAAACTCGATTGTTAATGGACCAGCATTTGCGAGAACACTTAAAAAACAAGATGTTACAATCCCATTATTGAAGAAAGAGGAGGCAAGCTCACGGCCGAGAAAAGATGAAATTTTCGAAAGTATTGATTCGAAAGAATTACCAAAGAAAGAAGATAACACACTGTTTGCGAAAGACACGATCACTAAAACTGATGACACCTACGAAGTGACAGAACCAAACACAGTGAGATCGATTCTCGCCAGAGCAAAAGAAGTTTTAAAAACCCTTGATGGAGATTCAGCAATCGTTCAACCAGAAAATGTTGATGGTGTTTTGAATAAAAGAGGTGGTATCGCCAGAAATAAGCAATCAGACGACAAGCTAACAAATCAGACAGCGACTGCTGCTAAACAAGTGGCGAGCTTAGCGCAAAGTCTCATCACAAATGCTTCAAAATCTAAGAAGAAAAACTTAAGTAAGATCAAAGAAGCTGCCGCTGCAGTTGTACAGAAACCAAAACCAGGGTCATCAAAACGTTTTGGCTATCGAGCCGGTACCGGGACTGCAGGAATCGGAAATACACCATAAGTAAAAATTCCTCGAAAAATTCAACTTAAAACCAACGCATGAAAACATTGATTGGCAAAATATTGATTTTAAGTGTTGCAAGCTAACAGTAGCTACAGAAAGGAAATAAGCGAGCACAACCGAGCGCATTAGGATTAACCTACAAAGAGGATTTTTGATACGAAATATTGATGAAAAAAAGTTGTATAGACAATTTTTTTCACTTGTAATTTATTTCATTGCCATGACAACTTTACAATACTTTTAAATGAACTGCTATTTTTAGAAAACTTAAAATGTTGCTTTTCGCCAGAAATAATCTTAATTTCTACTGTAGTTCAACGGAGAGAATTCTAAAGTCAAGAAAATTTTACTTTCATCTGAAAAAATTTCGAAAAAAATGAAAGAAAATTTTGCAAAGCGTATTTTTCAAAAATAAGTTTGGAATCATTTCATTTATTTATTTTTTTTTTTTCTCATTTTGAAAATCATTAATATTAATGTATTTTTATATTTTATATTTAATTCACAGCTAATTATATTAGTTAAGATTTTTTGTTATAAACAGATGGCTTTTTCATTGAATCCTTCCAAAATTTAGTTATAGTTTTACTTGAACATCGACCTACGGTACTCACTGTAGCAACAATACCAGGAACAAGAAGCTTCATTTTAACCCTATTCACAGACGGGCTTTTCAAGGGGTTAGGAATCACATGCGATGTTGTCATCAATTGTATTCAGTCCTAAATTTGTTTTTAATTATATAAATAAAGTGCATTTGCTGTAGTGATAGGATAAAGTTCTCAGATAAAAGAACCGAACTTTCTGTGCATTTTTCATGCAAATTTTACGAAATTGTCGTTGTATTATAATAAGTCATAAAATTTCTTACAAAAATTATTTGTTTTTCTTAATTTGTTTTTCGCAAGGAAGTTCGGATTGGCTTGAAGTTTAGTTGCATTTCAATTAATCTGCATGGTAGAGACACCAGCTGAGGGGAGCCGAGAGGGCTATGGCTCACCATGACGTATTAGAATACGTATGCGTACTCTAGTAGGTCGCCTTCTTCCAAATAATGTGTTAAGTAATCATTTTACTTTGATCTATAAAATTTTTGTTGACAACTCCATGCTGCTTGTACTAGCAACAGTTTCAAATGACGAAGTTCCATAAAAAATTCTAGCTTTATTCGGGAGAATAATCTTGCATCCAGTCTTACTTTACATCTGTTAACACTAAACTTCAGAAAACTTCTGGAAACGTTTATAGCTTGGTAAGTGAGTCGAAGATGTTACTGTGACACTGGTGCCCAACTGCCGTCTCATTATAACAAAAGCACTAACAAAGTTACAAAGTTCTCTTGACTCGTCAATTTTGGTTTTATTTACTATATTTACCTTCACCTCCGGTGTGTTAATCAAATTGAGCGATGAAGGCACTTAAATTTAGGCAAGAACTATGCTCACAGAATTGATTACGTAATTAGTTTTCATCCAAGTTGCTTAGGAATTTTTGGCTATCCTTCTGCTCCCCTGTTTGTCAAGCTGAAATATTGTGACTAAATCGTCAAACGTTATTACGGCCCAATCAAAGACGACCAGCAATAACGCCTATGAAAATAACTTGGGAAAAACAGATTGTTCTTAAAATACTTGTATTTAGATTCAAACACAATTTTCTCAGTGATTCGGTGAGGACCTTCGACTCACTGGGTAAAACAATTTTTTTCCTGCCTCACTGGGAAGGCTTAATTGTTGAAAATTTCACAGTGAAAGCAAAAAGTCATTTTTTTTATAAATCTCGTGCTTTGCAATTATCTAAATCGATAGTAGGTAGTAGTTTTTTATTTTCTTCTTGAATTCATATTGTTAAATTAACCAAAAACGAATATATTTTTAAGTAATTGAAACTTGCTGGAAATTTTTTTTCTAGATTTCAAACCTCATCAGGAAAACAACTTTTTTTTACCTTAACACAGAGAACATTTAAAAATATTTTCCACCAGGTTAAACAGATAGGTCACTGGCAAGACAACTTATATAGCTATAATGAGTGCCCGGGAAAGGCACCCTGTATGACCTCAACAGGTCACTGACATATTACTGACATATTACTCAAGAGAATATTGGTACGTTATGGTCCCCAAAGATGAACTAAATATTAAAAATAAGACTTTTGTCTGTTTCTGTGGATGAATTTTCCCTTTTTTCTCATTCAAAACACGAATAAAGAAAAACAACAGTATTGAAAAAAATATCGTACGCCATATTGTTATTCAAAATGTTGATTTCCAGCAAGGTAATGTAAATAAATAGATCTTTTTAAAAAGGAGTTATGCTTGTTTGAGTGGAGACGGTGGCATATTATTACAGTGTAACTAAAATAGTTTTTCAACTAAATTATCCATTAATCATTAATATGTTATTGTTGCTATTAATTGAGAGAATAGTTCTACTGATGGGAGCTGTTTTTAATTTGAACAAGTAAAAAGCCAATATGAAAAATCAAAAATTTGTTTTCAAAAGTATTTTTTTTTCTCTGAAAGAGAAAGCTAAGTCACACTTACGAATAAATGATTTTTAAGAATAAAATATCTTTTTACGTGAACTATACCTGTTAAAACAACATTATCATCAATTGGTGAGGCACCTTGAAGTTATTTTTAAAGCTGATTGTGATAGCTGCATCAATTTAGCAAAACTGTTGCCACCATCATGATCTACCAATCATGAAGAAAGAAAGACTCAAATGGCTAATCACATTTACCTCTAGCCTGTTTGGTTTGATCGCTGCTGAGGAGATATTTCACGTTCTATCCTTGAATGGAAGGAACAGTAAAATTGCACTGTATTACGAAAATGTCCGATCTCTGCAACACTGTTTCATGCACTGCATACGGCTTTCGGATACACAATGTCGCTCTATCAATTATAACAAAGAAAAATCGATTTGCGAACTTTCAAAACAGCCAGATCAGTCGAAACATGTTGTCAGTGATCCAGCTTGGAAGTACTTTCATCGAAATGATTTTGCTTGCCGAATCCTTAAGAGTTTTGCGTTATCAGATCAAAACATCAGAAATTTGAACAGCATATCGAAAACAAATTTTACAGCTAATTTCACTGTATGCTTTTGGTTAGATTTGAACGAAAATGCAAAAGATGAGATTGTAATGTCGTTCAACGTCCGAGTTTTTGGGACAACGAGCCGCAAAAACATCGCACTGACAATTCGAGAAAACTACTTCTTGTTAGAAGATATCGACTCTATGTCGTTTCACAATTTTTCATATGAGGAAGATCTGAATCTAAAAATGTTCCTGTGCGCTACTGAAACGAGGTTTGAATCTCATCATTATGCTTCACACCATCTTCACGTGTTAGCAAAGTGGTCGTTTGGAAATCAATATTACACTCTTGAAAATTGGCAGCCCGTCAAGTTTTTATCCTTTACACTTTCCATCAATCGAATACTTGTTGCTGTTACATCTGAAAGACTCATTAGTGAATTAACGGTTTGGAATGAAACATTTCAATATTTCCACTATACAGACGCATACCAACACAACAGATTCGTTGGCAAACCGTTGATACCATGGAAAGACTTTATTTCTTCAACCAGCAACCCACCTGTTGAGCTACTTGAAGAAACTGTATTCTGCTAATGTACACTGAAAAACTTTTCAAATTGATTGCAAGGGACAGGAGCGGGCGACAAGAAGATAATGTGAAATCATTGCAATATTTAACTTGTGAAATTTGCGCAATACTGAGCTTCAGAATTGTCAGAAAATAGGGATATTTATAAGAAATGAAATATAACTAATTTTAACTTGATCTAAACTGATCAATTAACAAACAAGCACTCTGAGAGTGATTTTTTTCTTTCTTATTTTAACCATTATTTAATGATTCATTGCTATTGTTATTATTATCAATACTTTTTGGTCACTTGCCATAAATTCTGATCTTGAAATTTTAAACTTGCTGATAAGAAAGTTCTATTGTTTGCTACTATTTTCAATTATCTTCAACCACCTTTCCAGGCTCACTTTCTTTTCATAACCTTTTTTTTCCATGGCAACACGGAAAAGAAGGCACTGGGACAAAAGTGGTGACGTTGCAATGATTTTGAACGTAAACTTCGGATAACTTTATTTCTTTTGTTACTAGAATCAAAGTGGCAAGATTTTTTAATGCGATTGTGTAAATAATAAACATTTATGATTTTCTATGTAATATAGACTTGTAAATATTAAAAGCGTGAATATCTTTAATATATGCACTACTGTAGAAGAAGAAGTTGTTTTCTTTCCTTGACAATTAATTGAATCTTTGAGAATAGAGCCTTTCACTTGTCCTTCACTTGAACGACATTTCTTGAAGAAAATCATGTTGTACAAAAGAGATTCGCTTTACGGACAAACTCTATACTCCAGAGTTCTAAACGCACACGCTATGTTTTATTGAATTAGTTGCTGTTTATTGTAGTTAGTTTAAGAAAAGGTTTAATTTTATACAACACTAGATCCTAAAAAAGGCAAAAAAATCTGGTATAAAATGAGGGTCCCAAATCACCCTAATTGATCTCATAACTTCGTTCAACTGCATTTTTTATTTCGTATATATGCAATGTAAAAACCAAATAGACCTAACGTTCAGATTTTAGTAATATCTTAGAAGACCTGAGGACAATACTCTTAAGGGTCAACGTTTTTCTTAAAAGTTTTAAAAGTTCTTCTTTAAAAGTTTAAATTCCGTTTGAAAAAGTTTCCTTATTGGTTTAGACATGTTTAGACTTCAAGTTTACAGAGATGGAAAATATAGAGTGCACACGGGCAGCAAAATATGTAAC
>JANSTP010277479.1:0-19077 GCA_025330745.1 Cladonema radiatum | reverse complement strand
ATTGTTTATTAAATTTAACTGAGCTATGTGATTGGATAAAAAAAGTAGCTTAAATCCGTTTTTTTTAGAAGAATGTCTTGTGTTTATTTTTTCTGCATATTTAATGATTGTATTGTTCAGCAACCAATAAGAATGAAAAATTGAAAAAGATATTTCATTGTCTAGCGACCAATGAGAATGCCTGAATTTTGATCCATTGTGTTGTGACCAATCAATTTTCGTTTCTTATAATTTATGAGAACTCAGGAATTTAATCCACGAGGTAGAATATTTCGCCCTTCATAAGAAGATTGAATTATTTTCTAAGATGGTGCACGTGTGGATTTTAGGTTTTTGGACAACCTTTTGTGAGGTCAGTACTCCTTTCTAGTCATGATATTCATGGGACTAATACTGTGTAATATCGTGTAATATATAACATAGTACGTTTTGCCAATATCTATGAATTCAAGTGAGATGTGTTATCTACAAAATGTTTATAATATGTGATCCCAGGCGAAAGATCATGCTATAATTGAGCCACGAGGACTCACTGCCTGTGCTATAATATATATCCTCAGTCTATCATAAAGACATTATAATATATTGAGTAGATGATAATATATATCCACTAGAGCGGGCAAATATAATTTTATCTTGCTCTTGGTGAAAACAGCTCAAGAATTAAAGAAATTAGAAAACAGAAAAAAAAAAGAATTTTGACCATGCTGTCCAATATTTTCTAAATTTACCGGTCCGAAAGTTCTTCAAGTAGTTTGCTGGGGCCAGCTAATTTTGGCCAACATGCTTGAGGTACCATTCCATGTACTCTAGGGAAAACTTTTTCGAGGAACAATCAAATGAAACGCCAGTACTCAACACTTTTCTAGTAGTACCAATACTCTGATCAGATGTATCTGCTACATGCACCACAAATTTGCTATTTGCGAAAGCTTTGTTATCTGATTGCTCCTTGTAGAACGACTAGCAGGTTTATCTAGATTCATTATAGAAATTAAATTAAGAGCAGCAGATCTTCCTTTACCAATCGAGCGGAACGCTAGGTTTGTGGATAAATTCAACTGATAAGATTTATTGTTGCTGCAGCGTTGGATAGAAAAAAAGTCGATGTTTTTTTGGGAACATATACTGTATGAGCATTGAAATAACAACTTTGTACCCAAACTGCTACGAAAAAAAAGTGTTTTCGCAAATAACAATTAAATCATGACCAAAGGATCAACATACTACAGCGTCCAATACAGCTTTTTGTAAGAATGAAATATCTATAACTATATATCTTGAGAAGTTACGGCTAATGCTTGACAGCGAGCTTTGTATTACGTCTGTGTCCGATGGTAATGTACCTACATTCTGGTTGCACTCATTTACGATCTCGTAATCCATATCTTCTTCAGGCAAAATGATTTTTCTCCAGCTCGTAGAACCGTGCGTCTCCTCTTTATTCCATAAATATTCTTGATTGTACCATGAAGTTATATTGTAATCTGTCAAAATCGAGTTATGACGGTTTTCCATTTTTTTACTGACTTTTTTGTCTCAGATTTTTTTCAGCATTTTCATATCCCATGTCGATACTACGAAATGGGTTTTCTTTTGTGGGCATATTTATCAACAAAGTGAAAAGAACAAACTCTAATGTCTTTGCTTGGTTCCCAAAAAGTTACTCCATCCTGGGAATACCGATTAACCATTTTCTTTCAGACTTGTCTCATTTCATGATTTTTTTATCGGTGGGTAATGGAAATAACCTAAGAAGAAAACAACATATTTTTTTCAAGATGAGATGTCATTACCTACCTAAGAAAAAGGAAAATGCCATACTGTTCTACTTTTTGGATAAGATTATTACTTGGATTATCTAGCTAAAAAACCCTTACAGTAATATTCAAAATCAATTAAAAGAAAAGAAGAAGATTAGTTAGGTAGCTAGGTAGACTGTAACTAGATAACTCAACTCACCTAAAAGGGGGCTCACAAATACAATCTTTTTCTCCTCTTTTCACTGTAAGGCCTTCACACATGTCTTCCTTCCACTTCTGTAGCTTTCTGCTACTATTTGAGCAATATTTTACAGCACAAGTAAAAGCCATTACGTTAAAGAAATTGGTTTTTTAAACAAATGAATGTTATGATCTCTTTGCTCACTCTTTGTTCTCACAACCGTCTTGGAGAAGTTGCTCGAAATTTCTAAAAAATGCGTGAACATTTGTGTATTTTACAAAACGGAACTTACACTCTAAATCCGTGTATTATCAGCATTCTGTCCTTCCTCACAATAATATTTTGCTGAATACCGTATTTCATGTTTAAGTTTAGAATAAATATACTGCCATAGCCAGACCAAGGGATAGCCTTCCCTTTCCTGAAACTCAAAAAATTTGATTCTTACAAAAAATATCCAGGAAAGAACTGAGGTACAAAAGTTAAGAATAATGTTAAACATTGGAAATCAAAGATAAAATGTGAAAAGATTCAGAAGAGTATACAGAAATCAAACTTTTTAAATAACTGCATGCTGCCAGATACTGATGAGGTTAGATGAAGCTCTCTTTTGCACAACTTGTTGCTTCAATGGATGAACAACAAATTCGAACAAAAGGGAAGATACATGCTTGAATTGACCTACTATTTGTAACAAAGAAAGTTTTTTAAAGAAAAAGCTGGCAAATGTTGATTTTGAAAATTTGACTCCCTTCAAAACTATTATGCGCTACACGAAGAAAAGTATTTCGAACTAAATATATTTTTCTATAAGAGTTTAAAAGTAATTTTTCCACTTTGTGACAGAAAAATTTAAATTTCTCATCAGTGGCAACTTCAAATTTTCTGGAGTTTTCCTTATTGAATAGGCATATAGTTTCTTCATATATTACCGTGGCTGATTCGGGCCCCTTGTTTCTAGAAATTCAGATAGAAATACGAAAATGTTCGGCCGAATGTTTCAAATGCCACAAAACATTTGGCCGAATGTTATAACGTTCGCCCGAATGTTTCAAATGCTCGGCTGATTGTTTCAAACATTCGGCTGAATGTCTGAAATATTCGGCCGAATATTATAATAATTGGCCGAATTTTTTAATATTCGGCCGAATGTTTTATGGCATTAAAAGCATTCTGCCGAATGCTATAATGTTCGGCCAAACGTTATAACATTCGGCCGAATGTGTCATAATCTCAATGGCAAAAATATGCCAAAATTTTAAAATCTATTGTTTATCTTCATATTGTTTATTCTGGAAATAGTTTAGCAAGCTGGTTCAGAAATTTTTCCTCCGGGTTTTTGTTTTCCAACATTTCAAATGGAGCGGTTGTTTCCACCAAATATCAATCTGAATATTAAAGATCTTGTGGCTTACTATAGGTCGCTCATGCCGCCATTAACGCACAAAGAGGTTGTTGAAATAATAAACGTTTGTCATGGAAAAAATCTTTCTGAACGAACTGAGAAGAGGATCTGTCATTTGAAGAAACTCTATCATCATCAAGTAGATAACAATCTTTTAGAAGAACTGCTTAGAAATGAGCTTCAGCTATCATCATCTCTCTTGGGATATAGACAAATGAAAGAGATCATAATTATTAAATACAGCATCAAAGTATCCAAAGAATCTGTGAGGAAAATCTTAAACTTAGTTGACCTAGTGGGTGTTGTATATCATATTGATGTATATGATATATATGATAAGCAGTTTGGCTTTTCTATTCACGGCGCTATTGACGGTTTTAGCCGAAAAATCCTATGGCTGTGTGTTTCGTCGACCAATAAGGACTCTCTCGTAATAAGCAAATTATATTTGCGTTGCATAGAAAAATATCACCTAGTTCCCAACACTCTCAGGATGGATCAAGGAACAGAAAACATATATTGTTTAGATCTTCAAACGTTTTTTTCAAACAATCCAGAGGGTTCTATTTGCGGTAATTCTGTGAGGAATCAAAGAATAGAGGCGTTTTGGTCTAGATTGAAACGCTTCAAGCTGCAATGGTGGATTGATTTATTTCAAGATATGGTAAAAGTGAAACTATATTGTCCTGAAAAGAAACTGCACAGAGACTCCTTCGATTTGCTTTATGCCTGTATTGCAAGCAGAATGCAATATTTTTTCAAGGAGTTGGAATACCAGTAAAGTTGCAGGTGCAGATGCAGGTCCAGGAGGGAAGCATGATTTGCTCTTTGAAACCTCCGTGTTGTTTGGATTTGAGAGAAAGGGGTACAAAGTTTTAGCAACTGATATTTCAATAGCAAAAAGAGTTTTAGTTATCAAAAAAACGCCAATATTTCAAGATGAAGATATGTATAACCTTTTTATAACATTATTGCCTTGTGAAAGATCTTACGAATTCATCAGATGCTGTTGATCTTTTTGCTGTCATTGCTGATTTACTTCCAAATGATGGAATGGACTTTTAGTTGTAGTCATAGTCATGGTTGTATATTCTTACAACGAAAGTGTTCCGTTGGATTTACAAGAAATATTTTTTTTTAAGAGATATCTGGATCCTTTCGCCTTAACTACGTATTACCTTATTAGACATGGCATTGAGTCTAAATCGTGTTCAACTTTGGCTATGAAGCATTATATATCTCCACTTCAGCCCTTCAATTAGAAATTAGAAAATTGTTGTAGTAAATCTTGGAATTCTTGGAAAGATTTCTCGTTAATGGAAGATATATAGGTTTAATCTTTCGTTTTTGAACTTAATTTTTTGTAATTATATATCCATGATTCAGCAGCATTCGATTCGTTACTTGTGTTATACTTGAGCGTTTTTTACCTTCTCTTCGTCATGTTAATATGCTTTTTTCTATATCAATTCAAGAATAGTTTAAATTTGTATTATATTTTTTGCTATTTGTTTTATATTTATTTATTATAATTCTTGAATTTGTATTATATTTCTATAGAACTGACGTCATCAATTTTAATGATAAATATCGGAAAATCTTTTTAATTTTCAATATGACATCATTTTTTCCTTATATAAACGATGTCAAATCGTTTCCGTCAATAGCTTGAAACACATTAAACAGATTTAGAATGTAAGATTACTCAGTAACATTCGTGGTAGCAGGTTTC
This sequence comes from Cladonema radiatum, assembly GCA_025330745.1. NCBI lineage: Eukaryota > Metazoa > Cnidaria > Hydrozoa > Anthoathecata > Cladonematidae > Cladonema > Cladonema radiatum. The sequence continues at coordinate 13,996 of JANSTP010277479.1, read as the reverse complement.
TGAAGAACATTTGATTTCGAAAATTGAGATTGATTTTGTAGCGGCTCTTAGAAGCAGGTATCCAATTTTATAGGACCAATTTTTTCAAAAAGTTATTAAAGGTCATAGAATTTAAACATGGAAAAGTATTGCGTTCATTAGGTATACCAATAAGACTGCAGAGAGAGGGGGGTTAAAATAGGGTTAAACGTTTAGACCCACTGACACAGTACGAGACCCCGAACAGTGGATATAAAACAAAAAACAGGAACAAATAAACACTGAAATGATGGAATATAAAAACATATATAACTATCTAAAAAGTAAACGAAAATTTGACAAAGCAAAAATAAAAATAATATTAACATAAAAATAAATTCAACACAGTAAAAAGTGGATTCTTGCTAAAATAGATTCGTTTTTAGAGCAAAATGATTCTTGTATTAAGAACATAATCGAAAAGCAAGAAATATCTTGCTTAATCGAAAGTTACTTACCAGACGGACAAGTAAATCTTTACCTATTTCACGCAAAGCAAGAAAGCATGAAATTTTTGCTTAAATTGAGAAGTTACCATTCAGCTGCTTATTTTGAGCAAGGAGATATTTGTTTTAAGAAGCAATTTACTTCAAATAAGTAAAACGCTACTTGTCTGTCGGGTAAGCAAGTTTTTAGCAAGCTGTTGTTTTAAGTAATTTTTTTGTCAATACAAGAAATATTTTGCTCAAAACAGGAATTTTTGTCTGGGCAAGAATTCCCTTTTCGCTTTGTATTTACCTTACGCGTAAATCAGGAGAACTGTCTCCAGTAAAAATCTATATTTATAATTTTTTAAAAAAATTTAGACATTACTCGACACTCTACACACTGACCACGCCCCCTCTTGAGATGCTCGTATGACAGCTTTGTCTTTAAAATAATAGTATAATACAATTAATGAGCAAGAGAAGTCACTTTCAGATTTTTTGGAAAGTTAATACTGGTATTGTTTTTTCCCGGTTGGTTATTTTTCAAGCTCATAAAGGCAGGAAATAATAGATGGGGACGCCATCAAAAGTTGGACACGCCATAGGCCAGTATTTAGTTTTTGGGAACTATACATAGTTGCCAATTACCATGCAAAAATATTTCTGATTTTAAATTTTGGTTCTCGAGATATTGGGGTAAGGTATATTTTTTTCCCGATCAAGAATCTCCTAAAATAGGATTGCACAAGTTCAAAACATATTTTTCGGCTAATCATTTTTAGACCAATTATCTGCTGCGAAATTGACAATATATTGATGCTTTAAAACAAAAAATAAAATCATAAGTATCAGGAGGTCTGAAATGTGAGTACTTACTTTTCCATGGGAAAATAGTTCAAATTTATCGTCACGTGATAAACTAGTGATGACATCATCAAAAATACAGCTGCAACTTTTTTTAATTACCGAAAAGTACTTACATTGGTGTTATCACGTACAAATTTTCAAGTTCAACCGACGTTTGTTTTCCAAAGATATTGGGGTAGGGTAATTAAGTTAAGTTTGAAAGTTTTTGGTATTCGCCAAGGTTTTATGTTATCTTTTTTGTATGGAAGCCATTTTGCACACTTATTTGAGAAAACTCGACTTTTCTAAATTTTCTGCAGAAAACCGCGGTTTTCTGATAAGAAATCCACAGTTTTCTAAAAAAATCTAAAGTTTTCTGAAATATTCAGAAAACTCGAGTTTTCTAAATTCTTGAAAACTAAGGTTTTCTAAAATGACTAAGGTTTTCTGAGGTATTCAGAAAACTCGTGTTTTCCGAATGTTGAAAAACTGCGGTTTTCGCAATCAAGACGGTGTTATTCCACTTTTTGACGTACGTCGCGTCAGTTATCCTTAATTACATGTTTGTGCTAACCCCCGTGCTGATAATGTAAAAATATATATCAAAGTTCAACCAAGGTCAGACAATATAGAAGGAGTCCAGTTTAGTCATCATTTATTTCAAACAGCTATTTCTATATCTTATCTTTAAAATACTTATATTTGCAAGGAAAACTAGCTTTTTTTAAACCGCCTAGCTAGTTACGAATTATAAAGGCATGGATTAAGAAGTTTAGATGGCATTGAATAATGAATCCAATAATGAATTTCAGGTGGAGCTGAATTCTTTGTTGCAGCGATTGAGAAGCGACTTAGAGATTTAAAAGTTTTTAATAATCAAACAATGTTTACTGTCTTGCTGTTGAGCAATGAAGAGCACATCAAAAAGGATTATCTTTTGAAAATTAGCACGGGGTAAGCTCAACAGCTCAACAGGAAAGATATAATTAACCAAAAAATAGTGAAAAAGAGAAAACAAGCACTAAGTACTATCAAGCACTACGTGTTAATAATAGCCGTATGATCAATATTTATTGCTAGGACATATTATGAAATTTTGAAAGTTCATCGAGAAATTCAAGACATTTAAAATTAGTTTATAACCCCCCGGTTTGAAAATAAAATTTCCCGCCAAAAATAACAACGTCAAGTAACCCCACGTCACAATAATCGAAAACTCGAGTTTTCAATCTTGTTAGAAAACTGCGGTTTTCTGCAGAAAATTTTGAAAACTCGAGTTTTCTAGAATAAATGTGCAAATTGGCTTCCATATTATTGGTCTATCTATTACTTCTTATTTTCTCCACTATAAGTTTTGACGTTCAGCAATTTGTGCTAATCTCAAAATTCGCAACGACAAAATTTGCACCGATGGTTGACTGGTGAAGAAACTTTTTTTAAACTTCGAAAATCTCTCTTGCCTTTAGAGTTATACAGGGTGCATCCCAAAAAATGTGTCTACTTTCAACGTTTAGTAAAGCAACCAAAATATACATATACCAACTTCGTAAATCTGACTGGAATACTGCGTGTGACAAGGCTAGACGGAGAGTAAATATATTCAAAAACGTCAAATGTATGCAATGCGACATAGATCTATACCGAGGGCTTATCTTAAAAATTCCTTATTTCAATAAAGTTACCGCCCTCTGGGAAAACTTCTATAGGCGTGTTTGCACAATCGAACAGTAGTAATGGAACGAAGAAATTTTGTTTCTTAAATTATTTTTTCTTAAACTTTATAACATTCGGCCGAATGTTTTTAATGGCATAAAACATTCGGCCGTATATTATAACGTTCAGCCGAACGTTTTAAACATTCGGTCGAGCATTTGAAACATTCGGCCGAACGTTAAAATATTTGGCCGAACATTTTAACATTTGGCCGAATGTTTTAAAAGCTACAAAACATTCGGCCTAATTTTATAACGTTCGGCCGAATATTTCAAATGCTCAGCTGAATGTTTTTTTGGTATTTCTAACTGAATTTCTAGAAACAAGAGGTCCAAATCAGACACGGTAATAAATATGTTAAAAGGTTAAAAAAAAATTTGTTTGAAGATTTTTCAAAAAAAAAAAAAAACCAGTGCAACTTTATAGTTTCGTGCCAAGGCAGGAATTATGAGATACTATTATTGTTTTCAGCATTTGAGACTTTTGTTTCTTTATTGTCATTTTATTTCTTAGCATACTTTTCCTGGATATTTATTCCTTCAGGTGCAAATTTATTTTTTTTAAATATCTTGAAGTGCAATGGGAATGAGTTCAGGAGGTGCTGTGACTTTGACTATGATATTTATGGGTGTAGCTTATGACCTACTCCACTGTAACTTTTGAATTTCCATTGCAGAAACATGATAATATTGATCAAACACATTAAAAATTATCTGAAATCGTAAGTCCTTAAAGTGGTAACTCGTAACTCACATCTCGTAACTCGATTGCTTAACTCGTAAGTCGTTAGTTATCAAATCTCACTATTATGTGTTTTTATATTGATAACATTGTCATTAAAACACTTTCTGTTAGAAAGGAAAGGACGGACGGCAGCCCAGAATTCTTTGCTGTTGTTGCCTTTACTAGACAACTTTTGGAAAAATTCTTTGACTACTTGTCGCCTTACTTTCACAAACTTATTTCTTTGTTTTGTGAATGTGTTCCAATTTGCTTTTGAGGGTCGCTTTAAAAATTTGTTTTTAGTCTTTTCTCATATATATTGTTTTACGTAGATGTTTGTTAATAAAAGGAGCGTTATTACAACGAAGTGTTTTCTTTTTCAGTGGTGCATGTTTATTAAAAATGATTTGGAAGACCTCTGCCAGATTGATGTAAGAGCTTTCTTGATTAAGAGTGAGAAGTTTGTATTTCGGATATCTCTCAAAAATGCCTTTTTGTCAAATCTTTTAAGGTCTCTATTGCTATTTCTTTTGGTGGAGTCGCTGGAATATACTTTTTGTGTATAAAGAAATCAGGAAATGAAAATCATTGATGCCTATTTCAGTTGCTTTGGTAAGATAAAAAATGTGTTAGTCTATTTGTCAAAATAAGATTAAGTATTGATGAAGACTAATGATGATACATGTAGGCGATTTGAGAAGATTACTTAGAGAGAAACAGTCACAGAAGTTACCTCACAAGCTCATAAGAGGACCATATTTTTTAATGGCATTTATATTAAAATCCCCCATAACAATTGTATTGTCATAATTAAATCTCGAAGCTTGATCAAATATTTTCTCAAGCTCGCCAAATTTAGCGTTACTCCTGGTGGTCTATAAATCCTAGATACTAAAACCTGGAACGTGCTATGAGCCGAAACGAACTAAAACGAGCCGAAACAAACCAAAACGAGCCAAACCACACATTGATTGTTAAATTTTACAAATCTATTGCCACGTGTTTTTCTGGTCCGTAAAATTTTTTTCCCGAATATTTTAAAATGCCGGCCGTTTTAACCAAGCGAGCGAAGAAAATTTTTTTCACCTCATGAATGGATCGTTCTGAAAGCGTTACTTAAATTATTAGATGAAAAAAGGAACTTTTAAGATTGTTGATACCATATTAATTTTTATAAACCTGGAAGTGCTATGTACTGTTGGAAAGAAAATTTCTTCAGCTTTTCAGTAGTACAGTTTACAGTTATGAGAAAAGTTTATTCGATCGAAAGTTATTAAGATTTTTCCAAGCCGATATAAACATTTTTCGGAAAATAACCTCGAGACCAGCTATGATTGACTTGGTAGGTAGTAGCCAGCTAGGCTAGTACAGTGTGTTTCATGTTTAGTCGAGTTCTTTGTCAAGCCAGTTAGTTTAAGCTCCTTCAGATAGAAAATTGGACTATTTTTATAATTACTGATAGCCCTTAAAGGTATACAAAAAAGCTATCTGCTCTTCATTAAGAAGAGGTATCAACCAATCCAGATTTCAATTTCTCTATTTATTTTTTCCATTAGGCACGGTCACACTGCTTTGGGCATGGATATAGTTTACGGTGTGGGGTCACGTGCTCGAACCAGAGCAAATGAAGGTAAACCATAAAACCGATTGTCAACGAATTGTCTATCTCAATTGCTTCGTTTTAACTTTGTTTTGGCTTGGTTAAGTTCTTTTTTGCTCGTTTTGGTTGGTTTCAGCTCGTTTTGGTTCGCTTTGGCAGGTTTTAGTATCTACCGTCTATAAATACTAACAACCAACCGCTTCACATTCGAGATCATAAGCTCAGAAGAAATTATCTCATGGTCCTTTCCTGCATACTTTTTTAAGGTTTTGCATATGACTCCTTTTTTGAGATATTCAATTAAGCCTCCCCCATGAGCATTTCTGTCTCGTCTATTTCGAATCTTGTAGCCATCAATGAAGAATTACGCATTTGGAATTCTGAAGAGATTTTGGTTTCAACAAATTAGATATAACTAAAATCGACAGTTTCTAAAAATACTCGCAAGCCAGTAATTGTTCCGTATGCTGTTTATATTTAGGTATCCAAAAAGAAAATTTAAAGGATTAGAATTTCGATCTTTCAAAAATGTCTAGGGCCCATTTTCTGAGAAGCTTGGGAAAAGTTAATTTTGTCAGAATCAGATTGAAGAGAGTTACTATAACCAAAATCGTCTAAATCTAATGTCTTGAATAGTTTGGGTTTTTCTCTAGAGCAGTCTGTTGTACTAAAAAATGATTTAAAAACGACAAGTAGTTTTTAGCTATTTTCTGAATTTCTGTCGCTGCGAGGTGAAGGCCATCCCTCCATAAATCATCAGTGGAAATATTGTTTTTCGAGATAATACTCAAGCCAAATTGTTGACATTTCGATTCAAGTAGTGAATTGAATTCGTATATCACATTTGAATGAATTTGCAGGTTGAAAGGGTTGAGAAAGATATGCGCTGAATTCTGTTTGATTCATTTTTGCCAAATGATGGTTTGTTTCGATTTAGTTTCAGGGGGTTTTATGCTGTTTATTTCATATTCTAATCCTAATAAGATTTCCTTAGGGTAATTAATTTCATCTACTGCAGTTATTTCATTTTCCGTTAATTTCGATCTCACTGACTTTTGTGTGTTGAAATTGGCGAGTGGAGTATCTTGACTCTAAATAGTTGAATTGTTCATTGGGATTTATGACATCTAGTTGGTCACCATTAACCAAGTCAATTGAGTTTGAATTATCTGCTTTTATATAATAGGAATCGCAGCCCTGAAAACTCTTATTAATCAAAATCGAACACAACTAACTAGAGGGATCCCAAATCACCATACGCAATAAAGGGACTTAAATTTTCAGCGCGTATTGTATAAAAACTGTAATCTAAAGTTATTTTCTGAAAAACGTATTTGAAAGTATTTTTTATCCTTAATAATATAGCTATCTTTGATTTTGCCAAAAAAAATTCCATTACGAGCTATCACGCATTTACAGCTATCACGTCATTTTCCAGTCCTGTATCCTTAAATGAACAAGAGGAATAGATATTAAGTTATCGCAGTTACTCATCAGTACATTGTTGATACTTTTAGCGTCTGGACGTTAACAATTTGCTCTGACATGCTCTATCATTTTAATTATAAATGCTTGCTCAACCTTTATGCTTAAAAAAATATTAGATTTGAAATATCGTTTCTTTAAAATTCTTATGTATTCTGTAAGATTTTGAATGGACCGTACTTCTCAAGAGAAGTTTAATATTTTGATAAAATATTTCTCTCGAATTACTAAATTATAACAAATCTACATGTAATTGCTAGTTTGAATAAAATGTATATAAGTAAACATTACACTATAGTATTATTCAAATGGTGCGGTCACACTTATTGCGGTCACACTATGCTAAATCAAATTTCAAGCAAATTTCATATGTGACCGCATGTGCTAAACTATTAAAATTAAAGCATTTGCTAATTCCATTTAGCAGAAAAAATCACGCTCGCGAGCAAATTTACTCTCTAAATCAACATTAAATAAAAGTCCATTATTCATAACTCATTCTCTAATAAGTTCTTGGCAAGGACCCCTAAATTTTCGCAAATTTCGAACACAAATAGGGGTATGTTTTATCGGTTTATTTTTTACCTTATCATTGAATTCAGCATTGGTTTTTGGTAAAAATCTTTCGGGAATGAATATCGAAATATTGACATATCCATTATTTTCTATGGAGCAATCCTTTGGTTTCTTGATATCACCGGCTTCATCGTCTGAAGCATATAAAATCACATTAACTTCTTTTTTGTATTCAATAATTTCTCCCTGTTGTAAATAACCAATATCTAATGTATGTAAGTTTGTCGTAAATCCATTACTACCATAAACGCTATTTTCAACCGCTATTTTCGAACTGTCAATTGGTTTAAACCAAGTACCTCTGACAGCATTCGCTCTATCACTGGCAATGAATCTTTTAGACTGGCGAATATTAACAGCTTCGTCATTGTGAGTAACATGAATAATAGGGCCATCAATTTTAATTGTTTCCAATTCATTATCTAAAAAATTGATTTTTGTTCCAAAATTATCGGTAAATAATGGAATTCCAAATACTTTAAAAACCTGTAACTGTTTTAAGACTTTACTAATTTTATCATTGTACCTAAACGTCTCTTGAGAGTTTCTCCAATTTCTTAGCAATTTCCTCAAACTCGGATCGCGTTCTATACACTGTAAAATTTGTAGGGCCGTTTTTTTCAGTAAAGCAAGCTTGCAGATATTATCAATAGCCAAGACAGCTATTGTTAAATCAACTCTTAGTATTTCTACAAGAAAACGATGAATTAATGAATGAATTATTGATAAGAATATGTCGATTGGATTATTTGTTGTGTATCTTTCCAAGTAATATTCAACTTCACTTTTTATTCCGAGTTTTTCCGGTACCTGCTCTCTTGGAACATATTCGAATTCCCAACTTTTGAAAGTAGATCTCATTTTGAAGATATCATCAATAGCCAGAAAAGCTATTGCTGAACTAATCGATATGAAAGGATCTTGAGGAAGATTATTTATTTGATGATTGGAAAATTGATTATTAATATCATTATTATGATTATTATTAACTAATCCAATAATCTTGTTAAACTCCCCTTCATATTTGCTTTCTTTAGAAAAAAAATTCATGAGGTTTATCATCTGATCTTCTTCCTTCCAAGGAACAGCCGCCATCATATAACACTAATCCAAGTACGAAATTACTATATCAGAAATTTAAATTGCCACTTTGCGTTTTGGTCCGACTCATAAAATAAAACATTCATTTCCATACTGTCATAGATAAATAGATAAAAAGTTCTCGAACCTTATCGACATGGTATTGTTTATATTGTTTGTATTGTAGATATTGATATTATATTACATTAAAATAAATAAAATCTGATATTATATACGTCAATTAATTTGCCAAAGTAGACTCGATCCCAGTCTCTTTGAAACAATTTCAATGAGATAAATACATCGGTTTGTTTTATCGTAATCACAACAATGAAAAGAAACCATGCAATGATGCTAGTTTCCAAGTTATTTTCAATGTTAGTTCCGGGGTGTTAGAGTTTCATGGCCCCCGGCCCCCTCAGCCCCCGTCCCTCCATTAATTTTTATAATAATCCATAAAATTAATCTCTTGGTATATTCGAACTTATATTCGACCAGATATTTGACTCATCACTATGACAAGAAGAAAAATATTGACCATTTTATATCAATTACCAGACTCCACTCTCTTCCTTTTTACTAGCCGATTAGGGGACATGGGCATCAACAAAATAGCAATTTTCTAATTCGTTTACCGACAAATTCCATGTAATAGAAAAACTAAATTTCTTACCAAAACTTAGTAACACTTTATTTTACCCGTCAAAGTAACTATATTAAATTTAACGACAACATTCCTTAAACGAAAATGTTTTCCTATTTCCAAAGGTTTTATAATAATCATAAAAATTTGAATGGTTTTATGCTGGTCATGTTAGCTACTTATTAATTTCATTTTATGAATCATTTGAAATTGGTAAGCCCCCGTTGAAATTGGTAAAACTCCAAAATCTAGTTGCTATTCACAATCCGGATTACTAAAATAATGAGCTGATCAATAAATATTTTCCTTGACTCTCCAAATTTTTAAAAAGGATGTCTTCACAACTCTCTAATTCTTACCCCAAGAAAACAATTTTTTTTTGCTGTAACAGCATTACATCATCATTACAACACGAAAGTTGCCGACAGAGCTGTTCATGGAAAAAGCTGTTTCTGTATATTTTTAGTGAAAATCTTGAATCAGTGACCTCCTGACAAAAATAGCTGTTCGGAGAGATTTTATTGGCTAATAGAACTACTTTGATGTAAAACAAAAGTCTCCTGACAAACATTTTTGATTAAGAATAGCTAAAATAGAGAACAGCTAAGAGGCCAAAGAACACCTTATCCAGGAAAACTTTGTCGCTCCTAAGAAAAATATTTGCAGTATTTCTTGACAAAAAAAGAATAGCTTTTTCAGGATTTTTGTTCGTTGGCTGCTTCTGACAACATCATCACAACATTGCAACATTATATCATAGTAAACTTTTTTCTATTATAAAGAAATTTTGAAAAAAAAATCGCAATAAAATCTTTTCAAATGACATCGTCGATTCTCATAAAAGCGAAAGTGCAGTGAATGACCTATGCTCTTTTTAAATTTATGAAATATCATCAGGACAGTACCTATTATATAATTCGATTTAGCGAGTCTGAGAAAGCAAAAAAAAAAAACACTCTGGCATTACAAGTATCTTGTCCATATAAGTATAAGTTAGATTTCAGGACGATTCTCTACACAGTTTTTTTTTATAAGAATTCTTTTTATAAGAATCACAGGGCTCAAATTTACAAAATTTGAAGAATCTTTTAAGAATAATGCTGAGCCTCAAAAATTTTGATCAATTTTTTTCTTCAGTTAGAGTTTTTCAACTTTCCGTTTTTTATCTACAGTGTAGATCAGGCATAACCATTTTCAAGCTTTTGAATATGTGAAATATGTGTTGTTTAATACTTATATATGATGATATTATCCTAAAAGAAACAAAATTATTAACGTTTTGTTAACATAATTAGACCCTTCTTCTTTTTCGCACGTTTGAGACTACTTCAAGGGAAAATATACATATTTTGACCATTAATTAAAAAAAATTTTTTTTGCTCTTCTTTTAAAATTTAAGAATCACTTAAGAATACTTTAAGGCTCAAAACTGAAAATTTTTAAGAATCATGAGGCTCATTTCGATTTTTGTAATTCTTATAAAAAAAAAACTGTGTACTCTTTTCTTACTAATTCCATTTACTTTTGAAGTTATAAAAAGATTGTATTTTATTTTGCTTAATATTTAAATGCTACATGAATGTTCTATTCATATTTTGTTTGTTCAAATCTTAGTTTGATTTGCTAAGAAATTTGATCATACATCGGTTGAATTGAAAGCCTTTGTTATCGTTCAAAGTCCAAAAAGGTAATCGGAGCGAACAATGTTTTTAAACGTGATTAGCTGTTGCAATGTTCGAGCGATTGTATTATTTACATGTAGTTTTTAACAAAATATTTACTTTACTTAAACTTTGGTTAACCTCTAGTATTTGTTTCTCATCATTAATAGCATAAGACAAATATTTACTTTACTTAAACTTTGACTAACCTCTAGTATTTGTTTTTCATCATTAATAGCACCAGAAAAATATTTCGAAACTTGAAACCCTATACCGACGACAAAAACATCCACTCAGAGTCATAAATTTCAAAGATAGATTTACACCCTCGATGCCTCTCTTCTTTGATATAAAAGCGCTTAGTAGCTATATTAAATATATTTGCAAACTATTCTGAAAATAATTACGAATTGCCTAAAGTGAAATCGACCCAAGAGAAATTTGCAACAAGTTATAGGGGACCATATTTATCGAATTCTCTCATTGACAACGAAACGAAGATTATTTCTAGTACGAATCTTTTTAAAAAGAAAACAAAAGAAAAAAAAATCTTCAGGTGTTTTTGAAATTAAAGGAAATTAGTTAACTTGTTATTTGGAAGGTAATCCGCTTGACATGAGCTTTTCGGAACATTCTTATCCTATGTTTGCCCTTTTATTCATAAATTAGTCAAATACAAAGGAAAATACATGCTGACACCTGACAATGTTAAATTATAAAGGGTGTTGTGATAAGTCCGTCAGTCTTTCTTAAAGCCCCTGTCTTTCTATGCAGTAGCAGCAACACAGAGAATCATTTTGTAAACACATTTGTAAAATTATTCATAACTATAGCTTATAATGTAAAAATTTTTAAAATTTTTATAAACGCTTTTTTCTGTGGTAGCTAGAAAGCAAATTAATATAAAATTTTAAATTTAGCATGTTATGTATTATGTATAAAAGTGTTTATAAATTATGCCCAGCAGAATTCAATAATATTGCAACGCAGAAGCCTGCATATAAGTACACTCTTCACAATGAGGAAAGCCTTTCTGTTCTGAAATGTAAAAATGCTTTCAGTCAGTTCGGCATTGACTATCGCGCACCCAATCTCTGGAATAGTCTACAATCCTGGTCAAAATATATTGGCACCAACTACAAAATTCGATTGCTTTTATATGCAATCTTAGTCGCGTTTTTCAATTTTACGACGTTTGAGTTAGTACCTATGCATTTTCGATACAGTCTCACCAAAGCCTTTGTAATGGACTCTTAATTGACCTAAAATTAGCTTTAGGGGGTTTTCTCCCTTTGTCCCAAGAGCTCATAGGCTCATAGACAAGTCACAGTGAGAGGTCACTCTTTTTCGCTTTTTAACATAATTTGAAATGCAATCGCTTGTGGTTCAGATTAGAAAGATGAAAAAGTCACTTTTGTGCCATATATTTTGACCGGGGTTGTAATTTTAAATGGACAAAATATTTTTGATTACAATTATTTTCCGTTTTTCAGAGCCAAACTTAATGACTATATACTTACTATTTCGACTGATCAAGTCTTAAAGTTCTTTTAGGAGATTTCTTCTAAATTTAGTATTTTTTTCTTATTTTGTTCGTTACATTCTATATTCTATATTTTTTATCTACATTGCATAATATAAGAGAGATTGATATGTTGTAACTTGCACATTTTTCGAAGCTAAATGCGGGTCCAGTGATAAGGCCTCAAGGGTCTTCTTCTGGTTCCCAGTTTCTTAGATTTTTGATATCTTATGAAAAATTGTCATAAAGCTTTTTATCACATAATTGTTTATACTCAATTGTATTATATTAGGTGAAGGAACAAAAAAAATATAGAAAAAATGGCAAGCACTTCATGTAGCCATGTCCTCTATGGTTTGTTTCACGCGTGTTCAATGTATGACTTCTCGGGTTGCCGAAGTTTTTTAGCACAAATTCCCGTTTACGTATGCATGTACAGAAGTTTGGTGGGTTGCCCGGGTTCCTACACATAAAGCAAACATGTATGTGCATATATAAGAATATATGGTTGTCAAACGTAAATAGCAAGTTACACACATTAAAGTTGTGGGTTGCCGAGGTTGCCACGAATTATTTAAAATTGCACATGTTTATACACAGAAAGGTGGGGTTGCCGAGGTTGCCAAATATAAATACTCATTCATACATGTACTAAAGTTGTATTTGCACATATACATATATTTTCGGGTTGCCGAGGTTGCCAAATACAAATACTCATTCATACATGTACTAAAGTTGTAAATGCACATATACATATATTTTCGGGTTGCCGAGGTTGGCACACACAATTACCCATTTATTATACATATAAAAAAGTAAACGGTTGCCGAGGTTGCCGCATATACAGTGAATTTGCACATGTACATATAAGCTCCCATATAAGCTCCATATAAGCTTCAAATAAGCTTCCATTCCTAAATAAACCTCCTACCTTAAAATTCGTTTTGACAAATAAGCCCCCATTGGGGCTCATTCGCATTCACAGATATTTCAATATAGTTGATACTCAGAAAAAACTACTATATATAATTGATTAAATGGTATTTATTGGTATTGCTTTCATTACATTTATTACTTTTAGAAAGATACCTTTTGTTTATAGAAATCGTTGTTGTTTTTTGCACAGTGGAATCTTGCGTAATTTTATAAGCCCCCATCCAGTTTAAAAAACCACCCCCCCTCCCCACTTCCAAATAAGCCTCCAGGGGCTTAATCGATCATTTACGGTAGTTACGGAAAGAAGGAGGGTATGAGCATGTATGACTACCAAAGGTTTCACTAGGAAATTAAAAAATTGAATGAAGTTCGTCATATGAACTCATACCGTTTACTCGTTGGTAGGAGCACTCTCTACAAACTGGTCACGGACCCTTGTTCCAAATGTCTCCAAAAACCGACACATAGACTCTTGAAGAAACATAACCAGTTACATAACACGCAAAAAATCCAGATGACAATAATTTGATGACCCAATTGTTCACGGAAATCACCAGTCACGGGAATTTTATTTAAAAAATTTTCAATATGGTCTTTTCCTAACAAAACCTTTAAAAGATATGGGTAATGATTATCCGATTCATAAACTAATTATGCAACGCATAAATGATTTTGTCAAACAGTTATTGACATGTACTTTTCAAAAATATAAGGGTTTATGGGATATACAGAAGGCCTCCGGGCGCAAAAACCATTTCAAAACAA
>JANSTP010277368.1:0-19079 GCA_025330745.1 Cladonema radiatum | reverse complement strand
AATAAATTCTTGTTCAACCTTTTAACGTGTGAATCACCAACGACAAAGAGTTTATCTTTCTTTTCTCGGTTACGATTGTGAGGAATATAATTCTTATTTTTGAAGGCATGTGACCGGTTACTGTTGTGCTTAGAATGTGTTGAATTTGGCGGGACTAACAGGACTGTCGGGGATTGGTACTCATTACGGTTGATTCATTTTTCTTGAAGAGAGATTTGTTGAGAATTGTTGTTAATGTTATTGGCAACGCTATTCTGCTTTGACTTGTGCGTAACAGTGGTGAAATTTTTTAAAGTTTCTGAATTTTCAACATTTTCATATATGAGTTGCCCCCTCTCCTTGGATTAAGCCCTCAAGACATTAACCTTAATGTAAAGAAACAAAATATTTTTCTATTGTGACTAATTATATCCAGTTTTTTCGAGCAAGTCCGCTCATAGTACTTTATAGGGAGTATTTGCATGTTTGCAGAGTATTGTGTATTTTTACTAATTGCCTTTAATTACTCGATAATTACTTTATCAAACTTACAGAGACGGTTATATAAGCAACGGCGCGTAGAGGTTCTATGTAAATGTATTGTTTCACTTAACTTTCTTGGCTTCTGTATCGTTCTTTCTTCAAGTAATGAACTTGATACAAAAAGAGACGGGAATCCAATTTTCAATGAATTCCAATAATAAGTGTCTCTAATATGTTTATTATTTTTCATCAGTTTCAACAGTTTGACTGCTATATAAAGCAAGGCTCTACATCAACAATAAAAATCTTCGACAATTATATTTTGCATATGTTCACAGATACCTAAATACACGCCTGTCTAAGTGGCCCGGTGAAGTGCCAAAAACTCACCGGGCTGGCAACTTTTTAAGAACATTGACCGGGCTGCCGAAAACTGGGAAATTTCCTACCGGGCCAACACTTTAACACAGCCCGGCCGGGTAAAATTGGGAATTATTTTGGTGGGCCCGGGTAATTTTTAGGTTCATTTTTGCTGGGCTGCCTGAAACTTCCAATTTTTGACAAGGCCGGACATTTTTCAAAAAAAAACTACCGGGCTGCCGAAATTCGGCCCCAATATACATCGGGCCATCCACCGTCAAAGGGCCACTTAATCAGGGGTGTCTAATTTACGCAAACACGGATTAGGGTAGCACAAATAAAACTAAACACGCTGCAGTGCATCGTAGACAAAAGCATGTTATAACAACAATATTTTTCAAGGACCAATTAGCTCATTCAGAACCTCTAATTCAAGAAGCAAAAGCTTTGAGTATTTATAAACTCAACATAATGAACAACCTCTGCTTTATGTAGAAAGTAAAAACTCACTTAGAACCTGATATTTTCAATGACTTGCATACGTATAAATCCCAAGATAAGAATACCCTAAGAAACTTAGACTTTTTATACAAACCGACATGTAGTACCACAGTTGCTCAATATTCTATTGATTACAGAGGTCCTTTGGAATAAGTATATTTTATAGGCTCACCCCCACCTTGCAGATTATGAAACATTTCCGGCTCTTAAACAACAGTTTAAAGAAATTTTGCTTCCTCTGGTAGACTTTGTTCAAGACTTCTAAATACGATCCTGATAAAGCTTAGCAAAAAATAATTTATATTCCGTACTTTGGTTCAGAGTGCATGTAACGCCTTTGAAGACTTTCTATGATTAGGGTTCTTCTTTCTGTTTTTCCACACCAGAGCATAGTTTTATTATCTTATTAACGCTATATTTTATTTTTATTTTGTATTATAATATTTTACGCTGTTATGTGTAACCAAGTGATTGTAATTGTAATGGTGAAAAACAAAAAAAAACAAACCTTCTGATGATTTCTGTACGGTAATATAACTGAATCTTTTTTCGAGAGCAGAGACTATTCACGAAGGGAGGCCAACTGAAAAAACAAGGGGGTGCTAATGTCGTCATTATCAATCCCCTACGGACGGTTGAATTAAAATCAGCATTGTTTATGACGGTCTTGAAACGTGATCAAAAGGCTCAATATAAAGGCTCAGTATAAAGACACAACAGGAGGGGGTGGTAGTGGTGCAGGAAAGTCTTTCAAATGAAGAAGTCAAGAAATACAAAAGATAATGGCATCAATGATATTCACAGATATTCTATGATATTAAGAAATAGAAAAGAATCATGAACAAGGTTTGATGATGTCATCATTCTAGAGTTTTTAAATTTTTATAAATAGCTCTGACTCCTTTCGGAAACATTGATTAACGTTTTTCACATAGCTAACTTGATCAAAAATATGATGCATAGTGCCTCGTTTTATCACTCGACATAAATTTTTCTGGAAATTTTTTCAAAATAACTTTTTTGTGATACATTTTTTTCAGGTATTAGAAAACCATTTGCCGTAGGCCATCAAACAGGGTTACTTTTGAAAGAAAATGTTGTCAAAGTATAAGTTTGAGTAAATTGTCACAAAGTTAGTTAATTTTACAAGGTCAGTTAATACATCAAAGGAAGCGATAATTTGCACTTTGGGCACGTCTGACACGTAGGCACGTGGGCACGTCAGACACGTAGGTATGTGGGCACGCGGGACACGTAAGGCAGGTAGGCACGTTGGCACGTTTGACACGCAAGGCACGCCATTTAACAAACCCTTTCACAACGCTATGTCTGCTGAGGTTTTGCGTATTGCAAGAGCTAGTTAAGGTTTCTACTAATGATTTTATTGCAGACCCATTAATTGGCGACTCTACCTTACTTAACCCTATTTTGGATGCGCTTTTTGATGGTCCTTAGATGGATGGCAGGGGGTAAAAACTACCCCCCCCCCTGGTTAAAATCTCTAATACTCAACGTAACGGAATGAAACTTGGCACGAATATCAAGTAACATAAGTAGTTTCCAAAAATAAAAAACATACCTCCAAAAGTCACGTGATCATGTGATGACGTCATCAAAAATGCCCGAAATCGCTATATTTTTTAATTTTCAAGTGTAAATATTTACGACGTTACAGAGAGACTTCAGAATTGATTCAGATGATAATTTTTTGGTAACAAGGAGTAAAATTATATGTAGTTTTCAAAAAATATTACTCCAACTGATGATATTTCGAAATTGGGCAAAAAAAGGGGATGATCCGGGGGAGACGTTTCGTTAGAAATTTTGAATAATAAATATGAATGTAATTTCATGTGTTCTGCATGAATCACCATAATATTGCACATGTTTGTGCAACTTGATGTATTAAATTCATTTAAATTGTTTTAGCATGAAATTATAATACGAAAGGAAGTACAACTCGCGTTTTTTATTGAGAAATCTCTACATGGCTTGTTGACTAGTTCCAGTCCTTTTTCGAGGTATTTGCGGCAAATTTCAAAACCGAGAAATCACGACAACTTTTACGACAATAACTTTGTTATATTTCTCATTATTTCTCATAATTTACAACACTTAGACACATCAAACTTTTTTCTCTTCATGGAAAACCGTTACTATGGCAATTATTTCTCAGATTTCTCAAAACAAGAGTCGAACTACGTTCGTAATCAAACTAAAATAAATACCTGGGATTACCGTGAAACTGAATCAGGGGGCAAAATCAATTTGAAATAATACTTGAAATATGAAAAATTAAAAAGAATTTTCTTAGTATTAGATTCAACAGTCAATGTTTAATACCCCCTGAAAATAGTAAATGAAACTTTTGAGGATTGCAAAAGTTATGGTTGTTTTAAATTAACCTATTTTTTAATATTGTCGTACAATTCTCGCATGAGAGCTACATTCAGTCAGACTCCTGTAACCACGCCGCGCTCGAGAGACAAAAAAAAAAGAGAAAGTAGAAAGATAAAACAGAAACACAAGAAACAGAAGGACTATCTACCACCATCGTTCGGAAATTGACAGGATTTTCAAGTTTTTACAGAAAGATAACATCGAAGTTGTTTTTGCAAGAGTAAATTGCTCAAGCTATATATTGGAATTGTTTGCAAGGTGAGTTTCTGCAAAACCAACCCATAGCATACGGTACCCTTGTCGTGGTCTTTTGCTTGCTACACCTACTCTGGAACGTCCTTTTGTGATATTCTCCTGTCAGAATCAGCTAACTATTCTATAGAGACAAAGTAGGAAAATAGAATATACTCTGTCTAACTATCTAACGGGTGATAGGTGTGGCTAAGTTGGTGGCACACTGCTGGCACTTGTCTGTCTGGGAGGGTATTAATGTGCATGTGCCACCAGAGCAGTAATCATAGAAGATGTAGAATTTGCTAAGTGCAAAATCTCTTTTCATCATTATTTTTACATAATTCTCCATATAAATTTCCTCTATCTTTTACATTTTTGCCAATTGCAATTTGTTCGATAGTTAGGTTAGCTAAGTAGAGTCAGAAAAACAAAGCTCACCAAGAAGTGGTCTTAGGTTTCATCCATTAGTAATCACAAACCCTTGAAATAATGTTTCCGGAGTTACACAGCTTTTCGTTAGCTGAGGGGTGGTGGTGATGTTTACAGAACTGAGAAAACTAAAATTATTTTAAATTAGCCAGTCTGAAAAGTATGTCTGCTGTCGCACCCCAGATTTTTTTCTGAGGCTTCATGGCGCACTTGAACTTTTTACAAAGTGACACTCCTGTGTTGTTTGTGCCATCAATAACGAACAGCTGCAGCAGAAAATTGTTTTTGTTACTGAGAATCAGAAATCAAAGTTTGGTAAAAGCATTTTAAAGAAATATAATTTTTTATGCAACTACCTTCTTGTCTCCCACAAGGCAATAACAATCATATTTTTTGTCAAAGTACACACTTCTCATTAAGTAATGATTGTATGTAAAATTCAAAACATTGTACCACTATAATTACAGTTATTGTTATTGTTATTATTATTATTATTATTGTTTAAAATTATTTCCCTTAAATGAGTAAAACTTCGCGGACAAATTTTGCAAGCAAAAAGTTTCCCGATTTCGCTAATGAAGATTTTCAATTTTTTTGGAATTTGCGCGATGTAAATTTTGCGAATCAAAAAGATATCCATGTTTGGTGTGAACTAAATTTTGCGAAAGGTCAAATTATAAATTTCTCTTTTTAATCTGTTTTAACAAATTTTGACACATTTTTTTAAAAACACAACTAGATGAACATATATTCTTGAGCGAAAGTAAAAACTTGAATTACATAAGTTACTCTTGTAGGCTAAAAGATCTCGAACTTACACTGTTTTAAACTTTTTCTTTGGTCCTTTCAAGGTTCGAGATTGCGCAAGAATCACATCTCGCGAACAAGGAGAGGAAGGGAAATTTGCAAGGACTTAAGTGCGTGAATCTATTCTTGGAAACCTAAATATTTCGCGATTTTACTAAAAATTCGCAAAATTGCAAAATTTATTATCAAAATTTGGCTCATGTAAGGTATTTTTTTAGTCAAAATAAAATTTCAAAGATTACAAAAAATTAAGAAAATTATTGAACTTTTTACCTTTTCCATAAGGAAATTGGCCATCGGAGAAAAAATCAGTGATAATGTCATCAAAAGTTCAACCTCTGATTCAACTTTTTCCTTTTTTTATTTTAAAAGGTTATTAAGACTTGGTAGGGGGAGGGGTAAATTTACCCCTTCTCCCCTCCATGGTTAAAGAGGTTGCATTTGCTTTACTGGTGTGATTTGTCGTGTCATTGTATGTGACCTTCAATTGGCGAAAATTGCACACTTGTTAGGTACAAAAAATTAGGCTAAACAGTTGTTTTTAAAGTTTAAAATATTTGAATTTTTCAAAGATCTAATATTTATTGAATCTTTGAATAAGTTTCACTGGCTGCATTTAGATTTGAAATTCATGAATTACATTTTTCTGCGTTGAACTTGCAGTTTCTCCAACATACTACAGTCCGCTTACTGTATTTCTTGTAATTTGTGAGACGTATATTCTATATTTATAGTATATATAATTATCATAACTGTTTTTACAACAGGTTTCTTTTAGTTATCTTATTTTAAATTTTTTGTAAGTGCAGCTATGGAATGACACAAGAAACTACTTGATGGTCTTTGTAGATTTTGTGGCAAAAATAAAATTTTGAGAAGAGGCTATGTAACTGCCAAGTTTTGTGGAGAATTTGCCGATGTTTTGAGACATCAATTCAACAATCTGCCCTATGAAAATAAGGAGGTATAAAAGTTTCTGTTGTTCCTTATTTTTTAAACACAATATTTTTAGAGAAAGACAATTGAGCTGTAGTTTGCTTTTTTAAGTGAGTTTATTCCTCTTTAGCAACCTCCTTGCTGACAGAAAGTCATTTAAATATTTGTAGAATATTTTAACAGAATTCAAAAACAATTTTTTTTCTTGAGATATTTATAGTTTAAGTTTTTCATATCAATGATTAGTTGTGATGACTTCAAGATGAATCCGATATTTTGAGAGAATACAAATGTGAATATCTGAAAAACCAGTTCCAGGATACTTTATGAAGTTTTCAACAAAAGATCTAAAATCCAATTGTACTTTTTTTGGAAAATATACCTGTATAACAAGTTCATGACCCTCTTTCAATTTGCAACTACTATAAATCTCAGAATCAATGTTTTTTCTGGTAATGGGAACAAATATTTCTAAAATCATAACCTTAAAAAAGACTGTTATGTGGACATATTAAAATTCTGGAAATTATTTGATTTTCCGAAAGAGCATTTAGTAAAGAAAATTCCATAACAATTTTGTATAAAAACTTTGTTTCAAAAAAAATTATTCCTTAGAGTTAGATATTTCAGATTTTGGATCTCAAAACATATTTTGTTTCATTTAATGACATCTGGGCTTGCCCAGTTTAAACCAAAATATCTTTTAAAGAGAAAGGGATGTAAATCACACCCTAAAAAATCTGATTTTATCCCAAAAAAACTCACTTGATATTATATAATTAGGGTGTGGGTATGCCCATCTTTGAAGTAAATTTTGACCAAATTATGTAAGTCTCAAACAAAATCACAAGACCACAAAAGGGGACGAATTTGTGTTGAGTTATTGCACTGTCATATTTTTTATCTTTCAATAGGTTTACCCTCAAAAATTGTAGGTTCTTGTAAAAATCGTCTTGCAAGTATACAAAAAACGGGGAAAGATAATTCAAATTCTTCTCCACCTGTCTCATTTGAACCCCATGACAACTCGCTTTGCTTCGTATGTTTTGGTAGACCAATATCTCAAACCCATACATCACATCGGAAGCTTTTTGATGAGCAGTTGAAGCAGATTAATTTTGAAAAAATTAATTCTTCCACACTTGACAGGATATATTGCAAACACCACTTTACCAACTCTCGTGTTTCAGTGGCAATGACTTTGCGAATGCAAGAAGATTTTACTTGGACATTTTATGTGTAACATGTAAATGTTACGAATTTATTATTGAGCAAGGACAATTTTCCGTGCAATCTCAATGATCGTAATATGCAACAGTTTTGCTCTCTTTTATCCAAATTGAATGTGTGTAAAGGGAATAAAGACTTTGAAAATGTCTTAATAAATAGAATGGATTTTAAAGAACCTTTCCCGGGAGCTTAACAGGAAAGCAAGCCTGCTGCGTGGACTGAATCCTCTACTTCATATGCATGCTTTTGCAAAGAAGCTTTGACACTATTAGGTCTTCGGACTGCACTTTTGTTGTCACTGGGAAATCTATTTGTGATTTTGCCAAAACTTCCGTAAAAAGTTATCTACATATAGCACACGGATTGAGAAGATGGATATTGATCATCGTCCGTCCGCATCTTTGTTGGTTAATTTGAAGTATTTAAAAATTGAGGAATTGGAGCAGAGGATTAAAAATGTGCAGTCGTCCAAAAGAGAAGCATTGAACAAGCTAGCATAATACGAGTCAAAAGTTGCAGAAGTTGTTGAGGAAAGAGGCAGTAGACTCAAAGAACATCACAAAGTCTCAACATATATTATTTAATCATATTATTGCCAACAAATAGCTAGACTTTCAAGAAGGATCTACTCAGTGGCTTCTTTGGAAGCAGCAGGCAGAGCAGGCAGCCAGGCAGGATAGCAGAGGTATGAGGTGGCACCCCTTAATTATAAGGTGGTGTCTGAGCATTTACATGACCTCTCCAGCAGCATATAAACAAATTGCAAGCGAGCAGAGCAAGTTTCTTGTTTTACCCCATGTAAATACGCTCAAAAAATTCATTAATTTCACTACACCAGGCAGCGGATTCAACCCTGCTATCATCGAGGATCTTGCAGACAATTTAAGCATTGGAAAACTTGAGGATTATCAAAAAAATGTTTCACTGAGTTTCGATAAAATCAAGATCAAGTCTGGGCTCGTGTATAGGCGAGGAACTGGAAAAGTGATTGGCTTCACCGGAATGGGGATGTGAAGAGACATCTAATGATAATCAAAAGTTCTCTGATCATGTATTAGTTTTTATGGTCCGTGGAATTTTTGCAAGCTTCTGTCGGCTATTTGGTTACTTTGCATCTACAGGTTTTTAAATTTTTTCCTTCCTTCTTTCATAACAAAGTTTGCTGTAGCAGCAATGGAACAGAATGAGTTTTCTTGGTTGTATTGTGAAGCCACTCAGGATGAAGATGTAAAGAATATCTATTGTCTAGATTAATTTCTGCCAGATGTTTTCACTTTAAGCACATGGGTTGGCTAATCTATACTCTTATGTTTTATAATGAGAATGGATATTGTATGAAAAATACATACTTTGAAAAGAAACTCCTTTATTTTACCAATCTTTAACTGTGGTTACTCTATCTGATTGCCAATATGTTCTTATAGGGAAATATGGTACCCATCAAAATTATGGCTGCCCATATGTCCAAGACTGAGTGGTTTGAATCCCATAGATATTGTGTCTAATCGCACTTTTGGTTCTCATTTTTACACTATTTAATACTTTAAAAGCTATTTAAGCGCTGTTTTTTGTATTGTTGTATTGTATTGTTTTGTATTGTTTGTAAGTTGGTCACTCAATTGCTTATCTGAGTGGTATTATAATTTTTATTGTATTTAGGATTCAGGGGAGATGAGTTGTATCCTTTGGTGTTAGAAGCAACAAGTGTTAGAAGTCACTCACATTGAAAGTAAGAAATTGGACAAGTGATGGTGCCACTCCTAACAGAAAATCATTCCAAATATCGAGCATTGGTAGCGATTTTTACTACACAGAAAATTTTTTCTGTACAGAAAGAAAAATATTCTTCATATCGGACCCGCCTCACTTACTCAAAACGTTACGCAATAATCTGGAAAATTCGTATGCCAACACGAAAACAGTTGATAGTAATTAGAATTTTCTCATATTTTCTTTTAAGTGATAATATTTTCTTTCATTGAAAAGATATAAAAGTGAAAGCCTAGACTAAAGAGGGCAGATACTATTTTATCGGATAGCTCTTTGAAATATTCTGTATTTATTGCACTCCCCCCCCCCACGCGCAAAAAAAATGTTTCCTGTTATTATAAGTTTGTAAAGTGCTGCAGTAAAAAACCAAGAGCTTACATTATATTTCGAAAGAATTCATTCCCAGAGTTTTTTTCTCTTACGTTGAGAGATATTTAAAATGAAAGTGATGAGATGTGATGTCATCTCTGCTAAAATTTCACAGGGATTGAATTTCAATTGGAGAATTTGAGACCTGGCTATGATTGGGTTTGTGTTTACACTATGGTTGCATTTAAAAAGTTGATTTTGAAAGCCTTTAAAGATGTTGGTAAAAAATGGGCTTTGCCTTGAATAGGTATTTTGAGAGCCTTTTGTTCAGAGCCAGAAAAGTTTAGTCATTGTTTGAAAACTTTTTTCTATTAATATATATTCGATTTTTCAGAAAAAACAGACTCAACTTAGTTGGATGCACATAGTAGATGTATATGAATGGGATTTAGAGTTGAACAGAGAAGTTGTTGATCTTCGCATGTTGCACAAGCTTAAAGAAGAGCACATTCGTCTGACGCCCCAGCATGGTATGTGCTTTAAATATGCTGCTCAAGTATATATTTATTTTTCTGCTATTTAGATCTTTGCCACTTTACATATTTTTTATTTTTAGGTCATTAGTAACTCGGTCGCGAATGCTTTGGATATGCAAAACCGACCAGAGACAATAGAAACGAGAAATTTTATACGGAAATTTGACCGAGTCTTTGATTGTCTCAATGTGAGTAGAGAAAAATCGTCATACAAATCTAACAGACGTAGCTACAGAGATGTGAATGATCCACGTTTTGCAGTAAGTGTCTGACCTTTGTTTGAAAGGATTTGCATTGTAGTAAGAACGATTTTTAGCTTTCTGAGAGCTGTTTGAAAGTATCAAATAACATTACACTCTGCATATTTAGAATATCTTTTTAGAGCATAAATCAACAGGGCTGAGTCCTGCCTTTTTTGATGTCCAGTAGAACTTAATTACATAGGAACAATTTGATCAAGTTGGGAGTTCATACCCCATCAAGAACCAAAGTATTGCTCATATTTCTGAAGCATAGTCTGTACCTGCCACGCCCGAAACAGCCCTTTAAGATGATCTGCGGCAGTGCGATCACTTGCATAGGTTATGAAGTCAACTATTGTTTTTGTCTAAATGTATTCAATCGGCCCGCCTTTGCAAAAGCTACTCTGAAGACAATTTTAGCCGTCAAAAATAGAGCCGTTCTAGGGAAAATATTTCAAGCGAAATATAGACATCTTAACCTTAGCTGGAGCTAACAGCAGCTCTAAAAACTGAAAATTCTCTACAATTTGCTCAACTACTAGAAGAGTTGCTCTTCCGTGAGGTAACATTTGGAATATTGTTCAGCTGGGCTTTAGAAATTTTCTACGTTGACTTTCAGAATAGAGCTAAACATGTGCAGTTCTATGATCAAAAATGGGGTAAACTAAAGTGTGTTAATGAGTTTCAGCTGACTTGAAATAAGAACAATTAACAGTGTGGAAATTTCACCCCTCCCCCCTACCTGAGGAAATCAGCAATTTCCAACTGCTAAAAAAGTACTTTTTCAATGCTGCCAACATATGTAAAAATTCAGGTCAACCCTATACAGACCGGTGGGGTGTTCCACTGTAACTCCAGAACGCTTAATTTTTATTTATGACCTAGAAATTTTATTAGGAACATTTTGAAAAACTGCCCCAAGATAGCACTAATCATTGACGTCATGACGCCAATTTGATGTATTGTGTAAATTTTTTACGTTTTTCCAGATATCAAATGGGCCTTTTGGGAAAATCGATGACGTCCGTCATCAATTTTTTTTTTTTTTTATGCATAAGTTATGTTCGGAAACTTTGTCATTTTGTCTAGGTTCCTTTTTTATATATCACTATGTTCCTTGCCGCATATTTATGTTGAAGAAACTTTTCTACGCTTATTAACTCACTTATTGCATTATGTCGGCCAGATTCAAAGACAATGCAGCTCACTTGAGCTATTTCTGTATGCTAGAATACGGACGTAAAATTTTTACAACCTCATTTCCACCTTGCAGATTCAAAAATATCACGAAGTTAAAGGCAAAAGCGTGAGAATAAGACTGCTTAAAGTTTTTGAAAGTGTTCAAGTATTAATTTACAAATTTAAGTCTTGGTCCGATAATTTAGACGTTGGTCCGTCATATCAGATCTTTGCTCGTTCATGGAGAAAATACGAAATGCCTCCCTCTAACCGGTTAAGAGAAAGAAAAAATATTTAATTAGCCGTGCAAAACTTTAAAATGATTCAATTTTCACGTTAGAGTTATTCTACAGTCGACTCTCGATAACGTCATCTTTCGCAGGACCTAGAAAAACTTCGATCTGCCGAGATGTGCGAGTTTTCGAATGTTCATGAAAAGGGTTTGAAAGCTCAAGGGACCTAGACAAAAAAGATTCGAGTTTTTGTGTATTCCAGTTACCGAGAGTCAACTTTATTAGTAATGAATACTTATTAGATTAGATTCAATATTCAAAGAGGGTTGTTTTTTCTTTTAGTAAAATCATTTGTAGCATTGTCGAAAAATCCTTTGAACGAATATCCAGGAAGATACCTCTTAAGTGAAAAGCTCTCCCAAGATCCTTTGGAAGAGCATTTCTCTTGACATCGACGTAATGCGGGCTGTAATGACAACCTAACGCTCGAACAGTTCAGTCAACAAGAAGTAGCATTACATGTCATGAAGTCAAGTCTCATCAGAGATTTACGGGAAAATACAAGTGGAAGGCAGCACTCAAGAGTTGCCCCTGACACAGATGACTTGCGTCTCCCAAAGAAGAAAAGAAGTTTTGCTGAAAGCTCAAAGTGATCAGAATTGTTGCTAAACTGTTATCTTGAAAATAGTTCAGTTATTTTGTAAAAGTCGTTTCATTTTGTTTACACAAGTTAATTTTTTTGATTGCCGTTAACTGACAAATCATCTTGCACATAAGATTGACTATTATAGTATTTTGTTCAGTATTATAGTTCAGTCTGATTTTTATCGCTATTTTAAATCGTCATTCTGTTTTGAAAATCTCAAACTTGTAAGATAGTATTGATGATGAAGAAAATTTTTATCGTATAATGCATAATTAGCAACAGTGTTAAAATATGATACTTTCGTTTTTAGTGTTCTTTACAGTAGACGTTGTTTTTCTTGCGTTTTATCTTTGTCTAGTGGCTTTCTTGGGTGATACAGTGTAATTATCTTATCTTATTATTATTTTACTTGAGTGTTGAGTTTTGACAGTAAAAAGCTATTAATGAAAAGTAAATTGTCTGTGAAGCAATACGTTTTGTTTAAAATAAACTTAGCTTAAGTGTCTTGTTTCCCCGCCATTTTCAAATGAATAGATTAATTTTTTGTATGACAACAGAAATATATTCTGGACTTGTTTTTGATGTTCCTCAAAAGAAATATGATTAAAAATTTTTAAATTTTTCCTTTTCGTGGTCAAATTTGCCCAGTCTTTCCGTCGCTTACGCCGGTTAGTTGGTTTTGCGCAACCTTTGTGAAAATAATACTGATATTCCGCATGCTTTCTTAATTTTTAATATTCTGCTTTTCATATTCATTTTCGATATGATTCCTCATATTATAAAACTGATAATATATATAACAATAGTCCTTTGCTTTTAATACGAAATTGAATAATAGTGTTACACTTGAATATATTAACCGTTTCGTACTGTTTTTATTAAGCTGCAGCTTATATATTATGTCATGAAATTCAGGCCAATCTGCTTTACAATCTGTTAGTATTATCGTAATATATTTATAGTATATTCTGCTCTTTGATGTGCCAGTTAAAAATTTATCAGGGCATGTGCCTTTGCTCTTCGACTTTATTATCGCTATTTTAGCACAAACTTGTCTACGGCGTCACATTGTGGCACATCATTACTTTTTCCCATGTTTTTAGTTTCCGGTGCCTGCCATACATTCTTTGTATGTGTTTCAATTTAGCCGTTTTTGTGTCATTCTAGGCATGGCTCCAGTACTCATTTTCAAAACGGATGCTCCCTACTCTATACACTCGTTCAGTTTCTTTATATAGTTTCTCAAAATAATGTATCTTCATTTATGAATCAAACATACAATGTTAAGTTTATTCTATGTAAGTTAGTTTTTACAGCATGACCTTCCCGCTCCATTTTTAGTTTCGGTGTTTCTCTGCTTGTAACATGCGCCTCATTGGAAATAATCGATAGTGAGAGATGCGCATTCTTAGCGCTACGCTAGTTATTAAGTCTCCGAGTCTCCGCCTTGTTTACTTGTTTTGAAATCGCTTTTTTAGCCAATAATATGCAATGTTTTCACATGATAGTGAGGCGGAGACTTTAAAACATTCGAAAATATCAAATTGACGTCATTACGGGAAAGGTCTATTTCCTCGATTTCGGAAATCCGATTATTTTTGATACGATAAATTTTTTAGTGCGAAAATCTGTGAAAACTCTTATCATGGCTTTTTCCTTACGACATTTTCTTGCTCGGGAGTAGATAGGACTAGGTCTTGTCTATTATTTAATTTGTGTTAGTTGCTATTGTTATTGTGTTAGTTACTATTGCTGTTTAGTTGCTATTATAACAGATTTTTCCTGTTTCCTGTAAGCTCATTTTGATTTTTAGCTTGCTGAAAAATCAGTTTCATTGAACTTGTAGACATTTTCCATTTCCAGACCGAGCCCGTTACAAGTATTTTCAAACATTTTCAAACGGCTAATTTCCTAATTTCTCACTTGCCGTAGGGGCTTGTAGCGCCAGCTTGAGAAACTTGTGGTGTGTAGTACAAATCTGCCACTCGCTGAACTACCCCCTCCCACTCCAACTCTCACCATGCTATCTGGTATGCACTTTTATCTGGAAATTGAAATCTAGTTTTCAAGACATGTTTTTACTATTGAAACGAGTGGATCAGGAATAGCTTTATTTTGGCCCATTTTTAAAGAACGCCCCACTTCTCTATGTAGCGCCACATTTCAAGCTTGCCATTCTGACTTTTCAACAGAGGTTAACAAAATTAGAGGACAAAGGTTTATGCTTAGTTCACACTATTACGTTTTCATCACTATTACGGATAGGCTAAGGAAAACGTAAAAATAAACCGTTACAAAAATGTTACGTTTTCAAGTGTTCACATTATGGAGACTCACAGTCTGCATTAGTTATAATATTTCAGAAAATCAAAGCTGAAATTTCATAAAAAAGTACACAACTGTCAAGAGCAAGAAAAAAAATTTGGAGCTTATTAAAATGCCACGCAAGAAAAAGATAAAAGTTAATCGTGAAGAGCAAAGTACATTACAATGGACTGACAACGAAATCCAGCTTTCGCTAGAAGTAACGAGGGACTTCAAAGCAGAAAAGTCGTTGGATGGAGTCGATTGGGAGAGTATCAAGAAAAAGCATAAAAAAATTCGAATTGGGTTAATTAACAATATTCCTGCCGAAAAAGATGATGAAAAATTTCCACACGATAAAGAAGAATTTACAAGAGAAAGAGTTGCCTCAAAAATTAAGCAAATTCGTGTAAAGTATAGAAGGGCCTTAGATTCAAAAAGACAAAGTGGAGGCGGAAGAATTGTTTTGAAATTTTATGATCTATGCAATGAAATCTGGAGCGGGTCCCCGGCAACGACTTCAATGGAAGATGGCATAGAGAGCGCAGAAAACGCCGATCAAATAGAAGGACGAGAGTACGACTCAAGCTCTGATCAAAGAGCCTTCGCTAGCCAAGAAACAAACCGAGTTGCCTTTTGACGATGGCTCAAACTCTTCTACCTCTTCAAAAGTAACTTCACGTCAAAAAATGCACGACTTTTTAGAAAGCAGACGTCATAAAAACTCGAAAACAAATTCCTTCAAATAAAAGCACTGAGAAAGCTACGAGTGATTATTCATTTGAAACAAAAATGTTGGAGAAAATGGAGCAGCAAGACAAAATATTTAATAATACAATGCTATCTTTACAGCAAAACATGTCAAACCTTTCCCAAACAATGACTAATGCACTTATCATGCTTACACAGACAATGGGCAACTCATTTCCACCCAATAGACCATCCCGGCCAATGCAGCAAAACGTCTTTACACAACCCGTGTCGTTCTGTCCAACGGCAACGCTGAGTGCGGGCTCGATTGGGTACAGCAATGTACTTAATTCTGGAGAAACTATACAATCATCAGCGATGTATCGAAACGTTTTTCGACCAATCGTGCCATACTGCCAATTGATAATATTAAATGTAAGTCCTAGTGTTGACAGTAATGCAACAAATTCTGGGGTGGAATCAACAAAAACATACCAACAACTGTAAATGTATTTTAAGCATAACCAACATAAAACTGTTTACAACAGAAGAATTATAACACGTTAATTGGTGCAGATAGAGAAAAACAAATATTGACTTTGATTAAAGTTTTTGTACGTAATATGTGCGTAAATTCTGTTGCTATCACCACTCTTATATTTACGATTTACGTCGGACATGTCTGATAGACTTGATATGTCATTTTAATTTACTCAAAGTTAGTTGCGTAGTTTTGACGAATAGATCTTGCATTCACATCATTCACGTTTTCTTTGTATCCTGAGTGTGATCTTTGAGGTTGGCTTTGTTTTTCAAAATTCGTAGCAGTGATGAGATTATGCTCAGGTACACTTTCGTTTTTAAGTTCACATTAGTTATGCAAAATAAAACATTAATAAATTACTTGGGGAAGAGTGCTTAAGTGAAGGTCCATTGCACGCTGCAAACATCCGAATCTTGCTTTTAAACGTCCGAATGAGTTCTCTATTACAATCCTGGCACTCGATAGCTTGTATCCAAAAAACTTTCCCTTTTCGTCTTTACCTCCATCAGGGTATTCTTTCATAAGGTATGGCAGAGGTGGATAGGCAGGGTCCCTAAGTATGCATACAGGCACTGACTCATGCCCTTCAACAATTACTGATTCACATTTTGGTATTTTCCCTGTACGGAACTTCTCATTAATTGATGAATTACGAAATATTCTTGCGTCGTGAACACTTCCTGGCCACTTAACAACAACATCTATAAAATGGTATCTAAAATCGCATACCGCCTGCACATCTATTGAGTAATAACCTTTCCTGTTGATATAGTCACTGTAATGTCTCTGAGGTTCTTTTATCTCAATATGAGTGCCATCTATCGCACCTATACAGTTAGGAAACCTGTGTTGCAAGTAAAAAGTTTCAACTAAACATATTTACTTCATCTTCATTTTGGGATGCTCTAATAAAAATAGGTCCTAGCTGACTGACTATGACAGTAGAAACACGCTTCACTATGGATGAAAGAGACGCATGAGATATACCAAAAGCATTGGCAGTTTTACGGTAACTCCCCTCATCGCTAACATAATACAAGAATGACGCAACTTGAATTTCAACAGATATAGGTGCACGAAAAGTCGTTCTTTTTTTCTGGAGAAATGGTCTCAATAAGTCACACAGTTCATAAAAGCTTGCTTTTGACATTCGAAAGTTTTCTTTCCAGTCAAAAAACCTGGAACCTCACCATTTTGAAATTTTCACCACCACGCATTTGTTCTACCTTTTTTTACCCAGCATGAACCTCTTGTCATTTTTGCTTTTCTTTTTTTTTGCTATTTTTATAAACGAATAGCAAGTTCTTATTATGATCAATTTCTCCCCGTCTTTGGATAATGAGTAGCACCATCAAAACACAGTTAAATTGTAATAGAACCAGAGAATAAATCACGAGAATGTACAACACTTTCCTCTTGTCTAAAGTCATGATCAATTTCTCTTACGATAAAAACTACCAACTATTACAATTTTATTGCTTGCTGCTAAGAATAGTAACAAAAGTGTTCACATTTGTTAAAACGTTACCGTTTTCTGAAAACATATTAAAACTTATTCAGATTGAATTCCGTTTTCAAATTAATACGTTTTCATGATTTCCATGCGGCAAACCGTAACAATTTCAGCGTTTTATATGTGAGCACCATCCGTAACAGTTTCAAAGTTGTTACGTTTTCATTAAGAATCCGTAATAGTGTGAACGAGGCATTATATGGTCACGAGTGCCTTTATCAGTGTAATTGGCACGAAAGGTATTTAAAGTCAGAAAATTTCTTTAGGCGAAAATTTTGACTTTAAAAAGAGCGCTGGTCCTCAATTTATTTTTAAGTTGTAATTTTGCTGACCCCATTTTCACAGTTAAAAACTTAGTTTGGTTTAGATAGCCGAATCTCTTTATTAAGGGAAGGTTGAGAAGGGGGACTATAAGGCATTTCCAATGAAGAATTTATTTAACTTCAATAAAAATCTATTAAATTTAAAGATTAAAACTTTTTCCATGAACCGACACTTGAAGGTAAATAGTGTTGAAGCGATCTTTCTGATAGTTCTAAGAGGCAGGTGCTATAACAGTAGCGTTTCGGGAATAAAAAGAAACAATAACTTGACGGTTATTAATAAAAACGTGATGGCTAGTCCCAAACTCTCAACAAGCGATTCTGGATTTTACAATCCTTCATACATCACAAAAACAAATTACTATTATGTCAAAGTTTTCTGTATTGCTGGTTCAGATGACGATGAAATACTGCCTTTGCTTTTTGGTTCCTTCGTTTTTCGCTTCAACAGCTGGACATAAGACTTCACAAAGGAATTTGCGCGTATGTCTATCCATTTTTTTAACATTTGGCTTTTCAATGCCGCTGATAAGTTTTTGTTAGGGCAATTTCTTGTCAAAATGGACCAAGCTTCAAACACTTAATTGCTACTCCCTATTTCATCTACCAATAACTCGCAAATATCCTGTCCACAGTAAGTGCGTAAGAATTCGATATTCAAAATTTTTCTAGCCACTTGCTCAACAGATTCAATGAAATGAAACATCTTTTCGTGTACGTCGATCAAATATCCGCGACTTATCATCTTCGTCCATTACCTCACATATTCAAGCAGAGAATTGCCATAAAATTCGCCTTTAGAAGTATTAAGGGACTTCAAAAATCCGATAGCTGCTAAGAGAACTTTATTATGAGGATTATTCCTGATTTTGCTTTTGTATTTTTTCAGGGTTGAAAAGACTATATACCCGGATACATAATGAATAACTTGCTTTTCTTCTTTTGACAAAGCAATATTTGGCGGCTCAAAATGTTTTTGCCTATTGTTAAAGAACTTGATCGTCAAATAAACGATGTGAACCAAAATAGCATAAAACAGGGTCTTAAATATACTGTCTTCAACTGGACAATTTTATTTTACCAGTTTATACAGGCCATTGTTGTGAAAGTCAAACTTAATTTTGGACAAAATGCTCGACCACATATTTTCTCTTTGTATGGAAGATTTAAAATCAACTTTTTTTAAAACATGAAACACGACGCTATTTATCTCTTTTGATATTTGGCACTTGAGATTCGAGTCTTCCTCGAATATCTGTCGCAAATTTGAAGCAAGTGAGGCAACTTTATTTCCTGGGGTTGTCAAACCTTTCACAGAAATACTGTTTATTGGGTCTTTCTCCAAGGATTTTAAAGCTTTTGAAAGATATGTTTGGCTTTCGAGCAGTGGCAAACTAGGGGGGGCATGGGGGTCTTAAGCCCCCCCCCCCC
>JANSTP010277257.1:0-19087 GCA_025330745.1 Cladonema radiatum | reverse complement strand
TTTGGCAAAATTTGGTCCAAAAAATGACTTTCCGGTGGTCGGATTTTGTCGGACTTTTTTGTGTGCGTTCTCTACTAATTTGTTAAGAGAAAAAAATAAAAACCAATTCTATTGCAATTTTTTCAAGGTTAAATAGCTAAAATACTGGACTATATTATGTTTACAGCATGAAAACATTGACTGTAACAAAATATGCTCATGCCATCAGATTTACTGTTTGTTCAATAAAATTTTTTCAAATGTTTGTTTCTGTGTTTTTTTGAATAAACATTTAGTTTGATCTTGGTTTGTTAGAAAAATAAATTTGTCAGAGGCTATATTATTTGACTAGTTGCCTATTATTCTTGCTTTTTATCTTTGTTCTGTGAGGAGAAGAAAGAAACATTTTTGACCTCATTGATCTCGTGCAGCTCTTTAAATTGCACCTATATATTATAGCACCCATGTTCGATATCAGAAAAATTATATTTTCTTTTTGAATTTATTCTAGTTTTAATATCAGCAGAACTGTTCAGGTTTTTTGATATCTGGATTAGATTAACGTTGATTAATCTTAGATTAAGGCTCAAATTTTAATTAAATTAACCATACGCATCAAAAATTTGTTTGCAGTATAGCCTGAGTTATTTAGCATTCAAGATTGGGGTATTTTTACAATGCACTAGATGACGTCACAAATGAACATTCCCCAAAGAGACAAATCTTTGAAGGGAGTGTCATACTCAAAAACAACTTAAGCTCAAGTTAAAGAGTTTATTATTATATAAAACAATGTTTATACAGAATCAAAAGAGCTCTTATTTTGGTTTTGAAGATTTTTGGGCATGACTAGTTGTCATGACATCAAGCTGAAACAAAATCTGTAATATCTAAGCATCTGTAATTTTTTATAAAACAAAATTTGAAGGGAATCTTTATCAAATGCTTGTCCAAAAAATCAATCAATCAACCGATTTCATAATCCGAACTTATTTTTCATTCCATTCCCTTTTCATTTTTTGCTGACACAGCAATAACTGAGTGTGTGATATTTTTTGATTTTTTTTTTTTGAAAGCTATAGTGGTCCTAATTCCAGGTATATTTGCCCTAATGACTGAGAAAAGATGGCTTTTGAGATTTAAAGAGCAGGCACAGATTCAAAATGGGCCTGGAACTATTTACCCAAGTATACTTCACTAAAAATATATTTTGATTTTTTCCAGTAAGTGTCAAGGGTTTTTTGTTGAAAATTTTGTGAAATTATTTGTTATAGTTTTTCAGATATTCAGATTTGTAATTTCTTAAGATATTGGATTCATTTTGATGGCATCATAACTAAGCATATTTTCCATTAATATTAAAATTATTAACACTGTAAATATCTCAAGAATGAAAAACTTTTTTAATTCTGTAAAAAGTTTCTTTAAACATGTCCAGGGCTCTTCTAATTGACATGAACTTCAAAAAATTGAATTTCAAGGATGGCACCCACTTTAAGCTGAAAGATCTTTAGAACCAAAGGTTAGATTGAGATGAAATAGGAAGGGCTGTTCATCTTTTTTTATCCTCTTTTATATTAACCCAACTTGTGTTTTCACTTGGGAATCCCTCTATAAGGTGTAGTAAAAATGTTTTCGTCTTTTTTTCCTGCTTTTTTCATAATGATATGTTAATTCACCTGACATTTCTTATGCCATTCTCTGCATGAAAACTTTTTAGATATTTGTTGTTGAATATCTAACATTATTCTCCAAACAATATGCAATGCAATGGATTCAAGTTTTTGAAAGTCTCATCATTTAAACACATAATATTAGCTTTCATTTTAGCTTTCTAGCTTTAATTTTGGGTAAAATAAATATAACAGTCATGGAAAAAGTAATCATGAACAAATGCATTATTGATATATCATATAGCAGACATTCAGCTCAGCATATCAGGACAAAGAAACTCATTCTCCATTCACTGATATTCGACAACACTGTGTGTGGTCAAAATGGCATATCTCAACTGAATAATTTTTGATGTTTTATTTTTCCTTGTTGAAGATATGTTTATTACCTCTGCTAATGGAATCAAATTTAAGGTCTTTTGCATGAACTTTTTCGTATATGGCATTAGGTCTAGACTTTAATGTGTTCTTATTTAATTATGGTTTTTTTTTAACCTTATGTTTTGTTTTCAAACTTCGGCTTTAAATTGTGTAAACAAAAAGACCAATGCTTTGCTTTTTTTCAGTTGTGATTTAGGCATTTAAGCCTCTGTTTTCATTGTGCTGCATAATTGCTTTGACTTCCAGTGGTATATTTTTGCTAAAATGTTTGATCAGTCATACCACCATACTACAGAAAATCAGAAATTCTATAATGCTGCGACCTGTTTTATTTTCTTTTTTCAGACTCATAATTAAAATGCACCAATGCCTCATAACTTTAAATGGTTAATCGAGTATATTTGAAGGATGGTGCAAGCTGATTTATCAGTGATTGGTCATGCAAATGTTCCTTTAGTTTCGACATTTCATGAAACCTTATATGAAACATCACATGGTAGTATCGTTGAGGTCAAGAAATATAGACCAAAGTCAACATCGACTGTATATCGTTATCGAGAGAAACCTATTGAACCTCAGTCATGTGAGTTAGGAAAACAAACTAAAGGAAGGTATGAATTGTGTGTGTTCTTGAGGTTTACCTTATGTTTCAATAAACTCTTTTTGGTTCTTGTGATTGTGAATTTTACATTAAGGTAGGAATCGTTGCGGTTAAAAAAATTATCCAAATTGCAAGATTTTGCATGCAGCTTTTAAAGAATTAAATAGCTTGCAAGGAACAATTTCCGACAAAAATGAATAAGAAGTTGGTACAAACCATTATTCGAGAACAGTTGTTGGCCTTAAATGTCACAATAGCCGGTTTTAAAAGATTAGCAAAAAAATTTCAGAATGAAGAAAACTCAAACGTAACAGTTTCAGTTTTCAAAATGTAAATCAAAAGTAAGCGGCTTATTGTAAGAGTTAAAAATTTAGATATCAAGAATTTTAAGGTTGTGGTGAGAAAAAAGTTACGAATACCTGAAAAATATGTGAATTTTAAATAATTTTGTCTTGTTGCAGAAAAAAAAAGGAAACTTTTTTCCATGACTTTTTGTTCTTGCATCTTTTTACTTTGCAGAATATCCGGTACAAAAGAATTTTTTGTCACATTATTTGTTTTGTGTACACACAGTTGCTGGGAAGGAGGAAGAGTGCCTCTTGC
The DNA here is from genome assembly GCA_025330745.1 of Cladonema radiatum. Lineage (NCBI taxonomy): Eukaryota > Metazoa > Cnidaria > Hydrozoa > Anthoathecata > Cladonematidae > Cladonema > Cladonema radiatum. Next base: position 15,850 of record JANSTP010277257.1, on the reverse strand, counting down.
TACTTTTTGTTTTGTAATTTCTGAACCATCGTGAATTGTTACCTAATACTTTGTGACATTTTCCTAAAATTTATCAACACTCATTTTAGTAATAAAATCATGCCCAATTCTGACCCACTGTTGCCATAGAAAAAAGGTTTCAAAGGTTTAATAACTGAGTTTTGGTGATTTTGAAACAAGCTTTTTATCACGCTTATATGCAGATAATTTCAAAATGTTGTTATCTAAATTACTGGAAAATAGATTTTGTGTATTTGAAAGTTTACTTTGCATAAGAAAAGATTTTTGCCCCATAGAGCAAGATTTAATAAATTTTTTACTATCCTTGTTTAACTTTTTTGTGTTTTTGGTATAACTTTTTGGTATCCATACCCAGGGTGTGAAATAATGGTCGGACATCGGACATGTCCATTCAAATCAAGACCATGTCTGACGAAAAACTAATACAAACTTATTTTTCATTGGACTTTGTCCGACAAAATTTACAGAATTTCGTTATTTTTTATCAGTCATGAAAAATTTATAAAATACAGAAATATACATACTTGCTATAAATATAAAATTTTTTATTTTCTTCTATAATTTTTGTGTCATCTTTTTCACTTCTCAAAATAAATAAATAAAACATTGGTTCACTCTTTTGCATCTTATTAAAAAATTTTTAGGCTCAAAAATAAACTGTCAAAAAATTACTATAAAAAAATAGGATGTGATATTTTTATGTCTAACCACAATTGTTAATGTTTGATCAAAAGACAGTTCTTTTCAATTTTTGATCAGACATTGTCCGACCTTCTGAAATTCGTTATTTCGCACCCTGCCATACCTGCTTACTGGTAAAGCTATCTGGATACTGCAGTGATAGTTTTTATTCATCTTCCCTATTTTTTTTATCACCCCCCCCCCATTCACTTTAAGCCCCCCATTTTCCTTAAAGCGCAGTCCCCCCAACATTTTGAGTGAAATAAAAAAAGAATGTAAATCCGTTTCAAGGAGCTTTTTAAAAGTGAAGGTAGTGAAAAAAATGGATATTGTTCTCAAATTAATGATAAATGAGTTTCAGTGACTTATTTTAGCTAAATCATCTACTTTTGAAGTAATTTAAATGATAATTTAAACATCCCCCCCAGTAGTAAGGGATCCCCCCAGTGTTCATATAACCCCCATTTTTAAGGTCATTTTCAGAAAATATGTCCCCTCCCTTTAGGAAGGGGGGCAGGGGGGGGGTCAGACTATGATATAATAATTCAGTTTTTTGAATTTGTAATATTAGACTATTGATTGAGAATGAAATACGGTTTCATTAGATTCATTATGTTCGATTTTTTGTCTTTTATAGTGAAGCGTCAATTTTTTTTTTTTTTTTTTAGTATACTGGCTAACTTGAAGCGCTCACAATCGATGCAGAATATAATATGCAAAGACTCATGGATCCCTAACAATGAAAGGCTTTGCAAAATAAGTTAGTCTTCTTTATTTTTAATTTAATATTAGATCCTTTGTTATTCATAAATCTGTATAGTTATAGTAAGGGAATTAAAATACAGTCTATGCTCGATAAGTGGAAATCTTGTTGAGTGAAACCAATATTTTTGGTCCCTTGAATTTGATTTCCTTGAATTTTTCATCAGATAAGTCAAACTTTCGATAAATGGAGCTGGTTTTTTTGGTCCCATGGAGGTTCCATATACACTTATTGAGTGTATACTGTAGTTAATTGGATGGCTTTAGGCAGACAGGAATTACAGGAATAAAGGAATTAGAATACTTTTGAAAGATCAACGAATCTTCTAACAAATATAGGTGACAAAGCAATAGCAAGCAGATTCTTCAAAGATTGTCACTTTTGAGTATGTGCTTAGTCATTTCAATGAAGCCTTGTTATGTTTCATATAACAAACCTAACATAGCTGAAGGCTGATATAAAAATTCTCGAAAAGGGTGCAAATCTTCTTTATCTTATCTAACACCTTTTTCTTGTATGAAAAAAGAACAAAATATCTTATTTTTCTGAAAAGGGCTTGGATAGTGCTTGTAGAAAATCGTTGATTTTAAAATCTTTTCAAAATATTTCTAGACAATACACAGTGTGCGCTCCATAAGTGGAACCATCTATGGGACCAAAAGCCAGTTTTACTTATCTAGAGTTCCACTTAGCCAGGTTGCACTTATAGAACGTAGACTGTATTCTTCTTAGAAGTGTTCCTACTGCAAACTGATATAAAGTCTTATCCTTAGTGGGATAAAATTTTTAAAATTTAAACTTTTTTTCTAATGCAGGTAGTTCCATAAACTAAATGCCAAAAAAATTTGTCTAGTTTCATAATCCCTTGGTTTAGTTTAAGACTTGTGAATCATGTATCATTTCCATAGTCAAGAAGATCTCCAGATCTCCAGACCATTAAAAAAAGGCTTAGGTCAAGATAACTTGGCAGGCCTGACCAAAAGAGGTGTATGTTCACGCCCACACACACCTCAATTCATTCACAGGGGTGTGGCTTTATCTCTCCTAAAATAATGAAAAACTCCATCAAAATATGTATTTTAGAAAAAATGTCAGCACACATGTAAATTCAACAGAAGAGGGTAATGGCCACTTGCCCAATAATTTCCTTATGACCAGACCATCTTAGTTAGATCAAAGGGCTTGGGTTAATTTTACATGGGTTTTACCTGCAATTTTCCCAATTGTCATTAACTTTGCTAGTTGTCCTACTGAAGCAATGTTTTGCATGTTCCTTCATAATCTTTGTTATTCTGAATGTAAAAAGATGTCGTAGAATTTCATGAATACTTGTTGTTTTTAGGATATTACTACAGACTTGATCATGGAAAAAAGGTTTTGAGCCAAGGGTATGCAATTAATTTTTTTTCAAGTACAACGTCACATGTTTTTTTTTGGCTCCTTTTTTTCTTACCAAGTGCAACAACTGTACCTAGTTTCATTGCATTGACACACAAATACTTAAAAAAGTACATGTGGACTTTCAGTTTCTTCTAAAAATGCTCAAGCTACTCAAGTTCGAGTTTGCAAATAAATTATAATTAATTAACAAATATTATAATAAAGTTTTTTTGTTTTGATTTAATCTGGTTAGTTTGGTTTCCATGAAGTCAGCTGAGAAACTTTTAAAATGATATTTTCGTCAATGGTTTTGGAAAAAAGGTTTAATTATTTATATAGCAGCCTTGTGAAATCAGTTTTATCTAGAGCGAAAAAATACGCAAAAGCAAGGTCGACAGTTGATGTCGGCAATCAAGTCATTCAGCAATTTGTTCCCATTTATTAGCATAGCTATTAGTCCCATGTAAGCTCCAGCATGATTGCTTACTGTTCTTATTTTCATCATGAAAAACTGCGACGTTGAAAGATATCAAAATGAAACTAATCTTTGCGAAAAAATTGCATCTTTCCAACAGATCATTTTACCCTCTTGTTTGTTTCAATGATTTTGTTGTTCAAAAGCAATGTGTGTCTTTTGTTCTTTCTGATTATCAATGTCATACTGTGCGAGTATAATCTTTAGCTCTATAAACTTTATTTTCTTATAGCTTCCAACTGTTTTCTGATCTTTAGCTAATGTAATGCTGCTTTACATCCTTAATGTTTTAATCATTTTCTTCTTAATTCACATCTAATTCATTACTAGTAAAGAACGTGCCAGAACATTCAATCTCTGCGATCATACTTTTTTTGTTTTTATTATTAAATTTTTTTCCGTACAACTTTTTCGAAAGAGTAAACATGTCCGTTTCTTGAGCCTTTTTTTGATGTTGTTAGTGTCTCATAGGGTTTCAGTCGTGTACTCAGTGATGTCTATCAAATAGATCAAAAACATGTTGATGTTGACTTATTTCAGGACTTTGAGCCAAAAGTTAACCGAAATATAAAACAATTTTCTTCATTTTGAAAAATAATACCTTTGCATTTTATAATTCCTTAGCTATAACATAAGCCTTGAAAAAACTGCATTGCACAGGATAATTTGCAACAACAAATACAGTATATTTAGGCATAAGATAAGCTCTACCTGACCCAGCACTGCAAATAATTATCTTTTTACCAGCGGTCATCCTGATCAGCAAGAATTGAAATCAGACCGTCAACAAATAATCATGGCGGTGAAATTATAACCTGGTTGTTTTGGTAGTTAGAGTATCTTATATAAAACAAAAATCAAGAAAAATATTATAATATTGATGATAACCTAGCTGTTTCCGTTCGGTTAAAGTCATATATGAAGCAAATAAATAAATGTTACGAAAATGAAATGAAGTATAATAAAGCCATGTATAAGTATTTTAATGATAATTTTTTATGAATTATTATAAATTACCATCATAAATGTTTTATGATTGAGTTTTATACCATAATTTTGCTCATAATTAATATTAAATTTAAGTAACAATTATTTTTGAACATCAACAAAACTTAGAATGAAAGAGTGGCAATCAAATTGAACAAAGTATTAAACAATCAGACAGTCATTGTTGAACCAGTGGCGGTAAATGACCATTGGCCGGCTGTTATTTGCAGTGCTGACCTGACCTATATTTTGGTGTTGTTTCATTTAGAGAAATTGTTGTTTCACTTAGAGAAATTGGAAATAAGTTGTGACCAACACAATGTCAGACAGAAGTGAAAAATTTATTCTAAAATCTTAACACATCATCCATTGCAGTGTGGAAGTTATAGTTTCAATTTAATAGTTCAACTCCATCCAACTTCAAAATTTTTGGTTATGTCAGTAAATTCAATTTTCTAAAAATGTCAATTTTGAAAAAATATAAGGTTATCAATACTAATCCAACTAAGGACTTTTCATTTCTACTTATTTTTAAATACCAATCTTCTATTTACAGTGGGAGTCGATCAACATTAAAATATACCTGTCCAAATAAACCAGGTAAGGTTTAAGTAGCTTCTCAATTATAAAATCTATAGTTTCATACATTAGTTAGTATTTAATCGAGTTTTTAAATTTTTGTTCATTACTTTGTATCAGTTTTCTCTTTAAAAGTTAAATAAGAAAATAGGTACAGTTAAATAAGAAAAAACTAGTATAATAATAATACTTTTTTTTATATCTGAATCCCATTGTTAATATTCTATCTTATGTTTTCTTTTGTTTAATATTATGTTAACATTTTTCTCAACATTTTAAAAGGTCAAATTTCTTAACTATGTCATAACCTCACCTATATATCACTGTTATTTTGTTTTCTTATATTGATAGTTTATACAGCTGAAGTTTTGAGTAAGAGGCTTACTATTTCATATAATTTTCGAGATTAGCTCACTATTTTCATGTACCTACCCAATCTAAGTAGTTGTAAAGGTTTTACATGAATTAAATTTTCTATAGGTTTTTATATAATTCTTTTATGTTCATTCATTGTTTTTTTGTATTTGTTTTTTTTTATTTTATTTTGTATTTGCATAGGATAAACCTTGTCATAGCTAATATACATTGAAACCTGTTTGTAACGGTCACTCAAAGGAGGCAAAAAAATTTGCGCTTATAGGGAGGTTGTCTTAGTGGACAGGACACGTTATATTGAAAACTGCATCTAGGGAACCGATTAGTCGGCCACTTAAGGTAGGCTTTTGTTATAGACAGGTGACCATTAAGACAGGTTTCACTGCAACTTGTTAAAGACCTACAAGCATTTCCTTTTTTGACAAAAAATAATTTCTTTATATAAACTTTTGATTTTTCTGGTCTTCTGTTTAATCAAAATTATGCATACAATCAAATCAAAGAAATCTTTTGCAGACATTCGATCATACAAACTTTAGAGAATATAAATGCCTTTTTCATTGGTTGCATAGGCCAATATTTAGTAATTTGGTGGGACATTTAATTACAGTTTTTCCTGTTTTTATCAGAGGTTATATTGACTAAGATGTGAAAAGCAATACATCAAGGACAATGATTTCAAGGTCTGTTTGTAATATCGATAGAATTTTGAAAGATCATGAAAATTTGCGTTGTTGCTTCCTAGATCTGGTTAACTAGGAACGTGGCAAATCTCAAATGTCCTAATTTCTATTCATATATAGCCAAACTTGACCATTAAGATCTATTAAGATCTTTAAAAAATTGTTTGCACGTATGCTAAAGTATATTTTTAGGACAATAAAAAAGTGAAAATAGTCATATATAATCAGTCACGTGTTTATAAATCTTTTAAAGAACAAAAATTCCACTTTCTTTAGAAAAAAGTATGCCCAAGAATATTGCAGAGATAATATATTATCTCCATAATAATTTACTCTGTATATGCGCAAATGCTCTAATTATTGCAAAAATGATTATATCACAAGGTGTGGTCAGTTCACATAATTTTAATATATCACGTATAAACCTCCAGTTAAAAATTAATATATCAAGAAAATTAAAATATTCAAAGTTTTTTCTCTAGAAGGTCCTGTCTGCGGGATGAGTTTATTTGTGAATCAATTCATATGCAACAACAACAATAGCATCCAACTTAAAAGTTCCCATTTTCAAAAAAGTTTAGTTTGTCACTGTTCTATATAATCCTTTATTGTTGTTTTTATTAACATGCTTTTTAAAATTTAAATTTCACCAGTTCATCAAACATAGCGTTCAACTAGCTGGGTTTTGTTTATGTTCACCTATTGTTTTTAGATTTTCTTGAGCTTTTTGCAAAACTTTTTAATTTTTCTGTGAAAATATCATATCAATCATAAATATCGTCATTTCCTGTTTAACTTTGTTCTAATTCCGTGGTTTTGTAAATCATTTTATGTCATTAATGAAATATTTTTATGAAAAGGGCTCCATGAGCTCGTTTTGTTTTGACGTTTTGCAGAATCTAATTAACAAGAATTTCATCATGTACTACCATATGTTTTTTTGTTTCTATAAAACGTATTAATGACATGTATAGTATCCTATATAGCGTCAAGCTTTTCTATTAATTCGCATTAGAAATTTAATTAAGACACTATAATTGAAATGAGTTTTGCAATAAAAGGAGCTCAGTGAGCTAGTAATTAATGACTTCTGCTTTTTCTGTCATTTCTGTAATATCTTTTGTTGAATTAATATTTTTTTTCCTTCCTTGCGGTCTGTAGGGAAGAAATTAAAGTTGTGGCTTTTCCCTCTTGGAGAAATTAGTATATGTTACAAAGTGAATAAATGAATACATAAGTATTCGAATAAATGAGTGAATGGACCAATCCAGAATGGACTAATCCAAGATTAGCCCTATTCGGACCGAAGGCAGATTTTCGTTTATGGCTCTCCTCCTGGTATAGCTAGAGCAAAGATTTTTGATGGCTTTTCCTAAAATTTTATTAGAAAACATTTTCTTGCAAAAGTTTTTGCCATGGTAACCGACTTCCGGACCTTCTCTGAATGCAAAAATACCAACAAAAGTTTCAAAAAACCCATTTTGAGAATGATTTTTTAAAAGACTGTAGCATTTGTGAAACTAGATCAAAAATGTAGCAATTTGGTGAAAACCGCATGTAAAAGCTTTTATCGTTCAAAACTTATTTGCATTTGAAGCTTTTATGGATTTTGATCAATTTCGGCATACCTACTATAATGAATTTTAACGTCGTCGTCAAATCATGTCACAAAATGATTTTGGTCTCATCTTGTTCCTAATAGCTTATATAAGCACCTTATGGAGTTACATTTAAAAATGACAAGTCTTTCAGGATTTTTGGAGGGGGAACTTAATCAGCCTCAGCCACATGGTCTTGGGGAGGGAGCCCCTTTAGCTCCAGTATGAATAAGTTTAATGAATAAATAAATGAATATTCGGAAAAAAAGCAAACAAGCATATGAATAAATGAATGAATATATTGAATGCATGAATAAATAAACAAACTTATAAATCAAAAATAATTTCTTAGGATTTAATTGTAAACAGAATAAAAAATAAATAAACATGATTATGTACCACTAGAGGGTACCGTACCACTGAAGTTAAGCCCCATTTCTCCCAGTTCCCTTCCATCCCCAATTGCACTGCCCCTTGATTGCCTTTCGCAGGTCGCATTTTCACATAAAGAAAATTTTAGTTTCTAAATGTTGACAATATTGTTGTTATCATTATCGATGAGTTGTTTTCAGTTACACAAAACCTTATAAACAAGTTTGAAGAATCGGTTAAAAATCATTATTCCAACACTAAACCTATTTTATTCTTGTCTTATGAATATCCCCAGCAAGCACCCAGTATGTGCCCGGTTTTTTACCCAGTCTCCATACATGCCTTGTTTTCTTTTCCACTTAATTTTATTTTTATTTCTTTTATTTCTTTATCTATATTGTCATATATTTATTTTCTCCTCACACAGTCATTTGTATAATAATGATTCAAATGACAAATGGTGAGGTTTCCTTCATTCTTGGTATTTCATCATGTGACGAAAGTATGAGTAGAAATTTATTTGAATAGCTATAGTTTATTCTGTGAAAAGAAAACTAATGAAAAACGCATAAAAGATTTACAAGCAGGCGTCAGCATATCAACAGTTGATCTATTATTTATGACACAAAGCGAACTTCATATGTTTTTCCTTCTTATTCCGGTCATCGAATTAATTTGCTTAGTAAAATGTTGCCAATAGCAACCGTTTGTTTATTTACTTAATTTTTCTTTTTGAAGGTTTCTGTATAAGTTATTTTTATATTGAATACAAATCTTTCTATTTATTTCTGAGTCACGAGGAATCTTCAGGTGTAAGCATGTTTGGATACAATCTAACAAAATAAATAAATAAATAAATAAAAATATCATAAATTTCATTTCATTTCTTTCAGACCCTCAGTGAGCAGCACTAGACACTGATATATCCATTTAACCTCTCTTTAAACATTTGGGAGGTTTCTTTTTAAAAGTGTGAGCTTTCTCCAAAAACGTATGTACGAAAATTGCGGAGTTCGTGTACATATTTCAGCGGGAAAACGCGTTACCCGGGGGAAAGAATGTTCTTAGATTTACATAATACTGGGCTTTTTTTCTTCAGTTTGGGAGAGGGGTGGGGGGGGGTTGAGATTGGGATTATCGTCGATTCGGGCTATATCTGAGATTGGGATATATTTATTGTTTCTAATATTTTCTTGAAACCCTACAGTTATCTCAGTACAAGTCTTTGAATGATTATCATCAATTCACACCCTATATTTTTGTGGTTGCTCTTATATAACCAATATTAAACGTGTTGTTACAAGGTTTTAAAACGACTTATTGTCGAGAATCTGCTTCTAATACTTTAAAACTTTTTATAGGTTTTATATAACAAGTTATTTTTAAACGCATAACCTTTTTTTTTTTAATTTGTGGCCACTCAGGAATAGAATTCGGTTTTTTCTATATGAAGGTAATTTAAATTAATTTAAATAGCCAATCAAGCTTGTTGAAATTTCGTGTAGGCCTGGTCACATTATATAATATTTTTATTTTCATCCTATTTGAAGTCATTTTGAAGTCAGCTAGTAATTCTTTAATTCGCTGTACTGTATCATGTATTACGAGCTCTGAAAATACTATTAATATAATGCCCGTCTTTGTTTCTGATTTTTATTTTTCATTGTTAAACATTTGAATCTTTTAAATTACATGTCTAGACGATCCTATTCAAATTTATTTCTAACGCTATTAAAAAGAATCAGACACTATTTCCCATATGTGATTTCTAAATTTATTAGGACTTGATCGAAAACATCCAGCATCGTAATTCGGACAAATTTATGATGGCTTGTGCTTTTTTCTCGGACCACTCAGTTTTGTTTAGGAAAATTATTAGGAATGCTTTTCTCTTTTCAACCCCTCTACGAACCCCCTCCCCCGGGTAAGAGGGTTTGCCACAATGCTTTGATTTTTGAGTTTCAACCCCAAGCACCCCCCTCTATCTGGGACCTAGACAATCCCTCACCTCACCCTTTTTCATCAGACAATGGTTTTGTCGGAAGGAAAAGCCTTATAAGATATTGCAAACAGAGACAGGAGGGAAAATATTGTTTTATCCAATTTCTTACGTTTTATTTTCTTACTATGAGATAAGGTTTCATTTGAGCCAAATATATACCAGATTTTATTTTTATAAGCAAACCACAGTTATTCAATCCGTGTATCGGATTTCAGCAATGTAGGGTTTAAATTTCAATTAGTTTGCTCTTAATAATAAGCTGTCAAGCACGTTGATATGATCATATACTGATGAAAGCGTACTTCGTTAACCTTTCAGTGTTATTATCCCTTTGTTTGTCGTATAGATAAGCATGGATAGGCTTCCCTCTAGGCTTCTTTCTATAAGTCTTCTTCTATTAAGTGTTCTTGCGTTACGCCTTCTCGAAGTATACGTCCTCACACTAAGACTTCTTGTAAAATCTTTCTCGTATAAAGTTTCTTTACAGTCAGTTGTCTTCGCTACTGAACCTTTTTGCACTAAGTCTTCTTTGATTTGTTCTATCAAGTCTACTTGTATTAAGCGTTTTGCATTAAGGGATTTTGTGTTAATTTGTTATGCTATAGTGAGCCATCTTTGCCTATCTTTTTGTATAGAGGCATTTTTTACCTGGTTTCCATGCAGTATAGTAAGCCCTTTTTTTGGCCCAAGATTCTTTTCATTATGGCTTTTTGTCCTAAGTCATTATGTAGTAGTAAGCCTTTTTGGCCTAAGACGTTTTGTATTAAGGCATTTCGCACTATATTTTCATGTACTAGTAAGCCTTCTTGGCTACCTTTTTGCTTAGGAATGTTTTTGTTAAATATAGGTCTATTTGACAATGAAGATGTATTGGCCTCGAAGTTGCTTTTTTTTTTACTTTTTACTAAGTCGGAGAAATGCTTCGATTTTCTTGGTTTAATTAGGTATTGTGACCGCAAGTATGCTCTCGGTTTTTCAAAGTAATTTTACATGGAAAGAAGTATTTGGAAAGAGTAATTTTACTTGGATAACTAGATTACGCAAGTTGGATGGAAAGAAAATATAGAAACTGCTTATTGCATCAATTGGTTCTTGTTTTTACAATAAGAAAAAAACTTGCTTTCTTTATTTCTTTCTTGCGAATACAAGCTATCAATAATAAATTTATTCGTATTTGGACTCACACGTTTTTTATAGTTAAATTATTTAATATTTCTTCTTATTATATGTTACATTTTCCTTTGTAACTTAAGTATTGAAACTTGTTTGCTATTAAATAATGCATTTAACTTACAATGCGAAATCGTTTCTTTTCTATCGATTTGGTGCCACAGTATCCAGAAAATTTTATTTAGAACACTTGTTTTCTTAAAAGCATTTTCTCAACTAGATTACTGAAGGATAATCTTAACGAAATTTATTTGCCCTGTAGTTTAATGACCCTGCCCAATGACCCTGAAATTGGAGGTCTTTGGGGGTAATTTCCAAAAAAATTTGACCAGATTACTCCTTACATACCCGTTTCATAAAAGTTTTAAGCCCCTTCCAGGGCGGTTTTATGAAAATAATATCCACATAAAGATGTATAAGACAGCTTATAATATCAGATTCTATTCCATGAAAAATAATTTCATGTTTGTCTATACAAGGCCCTATAATCCGGATTATTCAGTTCAAGGTGTGCCCACGTCCTTGCTGAGCGTGTATCAAATTTATAAGTATCCCGTAAACTTATTCATCATCCATGGCCAATCCTCCTTAACAAAAAAATGGATGATCCAGTGAGATGACATAATGTTTACTCTTTTAAGATTTCTTCTGCTGCGGTAGTTTGATAGGAAGATGTTCGTAGATTTGTTCCAGAGTGTTTGTTGACATAAAATGTTTGTAGTTGTTATTATATGTTGTTTTCTTTACGCAAGTGTTTCTAGTTATCCCATGGAAAACAATGTCAACAATAAGGCGTGCTATATATGAACATCATGCTAAAATAAATAAAACGTATTCGTTATGAAATTTATTTCTCTTTTCACGCTATACATACGTAACTCTCAATATTTTTTGTACTTCGACCAGGGGATATGGAACCGAAGTTTATATTTACGGAAATGAAAAGTTTGACGTATTTCGTCCGAAAAGTTTGTCCTAATAAGCCCTAACAGAGTTGAAGAACTAAATTACGCCCTAAACCCATTTTTTGTTTTTAAGTAAATAAATATATGAGTTTGTGATCTCTTTAGAATTGTTGTCGGTGAGGGGCGAAGCGTTAACGCCATTATCCGCCCAAAATTCAGTTTACAAGTCAAAGAGTGCAAACACAAACGATTCATTCTTCAGTATAAGGCATTGGCATGGCGCAAAATGGCAGCGAAAATTACCGAAGATGTATGAACGGGGAAATGTATACGATCCATACAACAGTGTTGTGACGGGATCGAAAGTCCGACCCTCCAGGTTCCGTGATACTGCGGAAATGTGAATTGTTATGGTCATTGTTTTTGTATGGGCGCGTTTCTAGCGTATATGGGCGTATGTATTATGTAAAATTTAAGATGTGTATATGTGACAGAGTCGGTTTTTTCACAGTATTTTCTGATTCGTTTCTGATTGGAAGTAATCCGGTTTACCTTACTTTACAGACTTCGGTCAGATCATGGCCAACTACAAGATGGAAATTTCATCCTTTTTTTTCCACAGCTTTTTGTGTATTTTCTGAAACAGTTTCGTCTAATTTTCATAGATTTTTATATGTGTTTTTGATACGCTTAGTAGAACATTTATTAAGGTGTGTATGTAGGTGTGTGTGCAAATTTTTGAAACATATATGAATAGAATTTCCAAAGTTTAATTTTGCACTTTTAAAACATAAACACGTCTTTTATGCATGGAAAAGGCCACTTTTTGTTTGGTATTGAGATCAAAATAATTTTTTCTGCGTCAAATGGGAAACTGTACCCTTTTTTATATGTCAATGCCTTTCTTTAAACTCCCAAAAGCAAGAATTTCAAAAAAACCTGTGTGAGTAAAATTTTTAAAAATACTTTTGCGTGGTTTGTAGCTTTTAATCATATTTATTTTCATATTAATTTATTTATTTATAGGAAGTACCTTGTAAAATATTTAATTAAAAAGCGTGTACATTTTTTAAAAAAACTTTGTTTGAAAATATATTTATTTTTTCCAATTCATGGTTTAAATCTATTATTCTTTCAATATGCCCTTCGAAATTAATATTCAAGATTTCGTAATCCCAGTAAAATCTTATTGTTCAAATTATTTTCGAGCCTTCTGATTGGCTATCGTGATTTCGATCACAACAAAAAATCTCGCGAAATACATATGCTATCCTTATGGCTTAAAAAAAGTGATAAAATTGATTTTCTCATGGCGATTTTTATATATTTTTTTTTATTTTCTAATTAAATAATATTCCCTTGGTTTTTTACCTGTTCCTTTATAGGTGACAAATTTGTTTCACCCGCCGTCTGAGTCAAAATATTGTAACTCGGACAAAAACTTTAACTTTGATTTTTTTAACTTTCAAACAATAAATCAGCTGAGGCTTTTTGTCTTATCTTTTGTCTTATCGCTTTAGCTCATGTTTATTATGTGACGTAATCAAGTCACGTGATGTAAACAAGAAAAATAATTTAACGATAATCTGCGGTTCTGAACGTTTCCATAGAATTTTCGATGAAATTTAATAAAATTCGATTTCCTTCATTCAATATATACTTATTTTCGTCTGCATGCTTTATGAAATATAGCTTTTGTCAGCTCATATATTGTTTATAGTGACTGCGCTGTAGTGCTCTCTTCGCTGTCTGAAACTGTTTTTTCCCTTTTAGAAATTCGACTATAAAAAACATTAATTTCGAGCAGCATGTTAGGGGTGTCTGATAAATGTGATTTTTAAACGTTTTTCATAATGCTTTTAAAGAAATACCGTTGCCAATACAGATCGAGGTCATTTAATTAATATTGAAATTACAGACCCTTGACATGCGATCAAATTCCAGTCGAATAATGTTGTTTTAAATACCACGAAAGAGCACTGATATCTATTTCTTGACGGTACCATACAAAAATGTTTGATGCTATGGGAGGGGGGGACGTTTAGCAAAAAAAATGCTTTGTTTTGAGGTCAAAAATGGAGCTGAATGACTCCTAAAACTCTCTAGTATTTTTTAAAATGTCAAAAGAATGTTTTTACATCGTCTATATTGTTTAATAGATCTACAAGAACATTTATAAAAGCAAAATTTTGAGCCATCACGCGAGGCAATTTATATTTATGGTTGAATTAATTTTGCCGGATGCATGTCAATAAATTAGTATTGACGTTCGAAGCTCATTAACTATTTCAAAAATTTTGAAAGATTTTGCCAATAGAGAGTAAAATTAATTATTTAAAGCTGTTTCAAAATAGTAAAGTTTAGTAAAATAGCAAAATATATATTATTCGTGAAGCTATATCCTTAATACTTCTACCAAGGTAAGAATGGCCGTATTTTGACTGTTTTTTTGAGCACTTTTTGACTGTCGTAGTGCGGTGGTGCAGGCGAAAGCATCCACTATGTCTACACAGCACGCTACAATTCTGTCCAAAACTTGCGTGTTTGCGTGCTGCATTTTTTCTGAGAAATAAAAGAGAAATGTGTTGTCTTTTTATTTTGAGCAAGTTACATTCTGTTAGTTAATTCTATTTTCCACATGTTGCAAATATTGTGAAGACATATTTTATTTGATGTTTAGGTGTTTTTTTATCAATGAAATTTTTGTTCGAAAAAACTGCGAAGCGCGCCATTTTCAATTGTGAATTAACTCTAGTACCAGACCCCATGCGCATGTACGCCTTCCTTACACTCATCACTACAGTCTGCAGCGGAGGACTTGTCTCCCAACTGTCACTCTTCTTATAGAAAAAAACTTCTCAAGTAAAATGGTTGAACATCAAGAAAAAGAAAAGAAGTCCATTGGCCAGAAATGCAGTGATGGTTATAGAGATTTTTTACATTTCCTTTACAATTCAGAGACAGGAGAAGTTTTAGGAAGATCTGGAGCAAGCTGGGGTGAGTATAATTTAAGGACCAGATATTTTTCTCGGTCAGTAGTTTATACCTTCGAATTATATGCGGTCAAGTTTTTACAGTGCGTCTTATCACTGTAACTTTCTGGTCTGTATTATGTTTGATTAATTTGCGGCTGGACATTTGCACAGTGATATCTTATTTAAATGACTTCACGAACTGAATGTAATTAACCATAAGTTGATTCTCTTTTTCTTTCTTATAGCTAAAATTGGATTGTTTTACCTTGTATTCTATGGATTCTTAGCTGCATTCTTCATTGCTATGCTTGCAATATTTATGACAACTGTAAATCAACCTGGTGAAGGTGGTCCAAAACTTATTCAATATATTGAAAATAAACCAGGTATTATTTGTTCTGCTTTTATAGTATCAGGTAATTTTTGCATTGTTAGCAAGGTGAATATGTGGGTGGCGAAATTTTGTTCCTAAATGCTGTTTAGGGACCTTCAGCTATAATGTTGCTTTAAACTTGCAAAGTTTGTAGCTAGGTATTTTTGATTTTTTTTTTTGGTATATACCTATATAGAAATGTTGTAGAGATTGGAATGACATATAGTTTTCGCATTTCATACAAAAGCACTAGACATGGAAATTTAATAAGGAGGAGAGTTCTTCATCATAATGCAACCTTTCACATTTTTTTTCTCATGTGTTTTTCTGTCTCTTTTCAGTGACATTTCAAGTTTGAATTTTGAGTTTTGATTCATTTTAGATTTTTTATTTTCCATGAACCCAGTTTGCATTTCGTGTCAGAGGCGCCCCCGAGATAATTTTCTGGTGTATATTTAGCGCCCCAATAATAAAATTGTAAATAAAATTAGCGCCCCAATTTTAGGTAAAT
>JANSTP010277146.1:0-19090 GCA_025330745.1 Cladonema radiatum | reverse complement strand
AACCGAGCAGGCACAAAGTGAGCTCTATTATCGACCTTATACTTCACAGTTTATACGTTAGGCAACACTTTACCAGGCGTCACGAAAAAGAAATCAATAAAACCTGATCTTAATTTTCTGGACATGCAACGAAAGAAAGTTGCGATCTTATCATTATTTGCTATAACTTCGAATGTCCGTATTTTTGTCAAACATCTTGGTACAAAGTCAAAATCAAAATTTTCTGGTAAAAGTTAGGTTGAAAGCTTGGAATTGATGTAGGGAAAATTGATTTAAATAAAAAGATCAAAATTAATTTTCATTGAATTAGTAAACCGTTGTTACCTCTTAATTTTTGCTAAAATTCCAATATTACTCGATTCAAAACTTTGAAAGTGGCATTTCGGGGTATTAGAATCAAACAAATTTTCTCGAAGATTTTGCCAATAAACTGTTGTGAAGTTACCAAAAACTTTAGATACCTTAAAATTTATACGTTGTGCGAAAAACTTTTTAAGAAAAGAATAGTTGTAAGTTAATTACTATAAACCAGGACTGTGACTTACAAATTTACTGGCAGATAAACAAGACGTACAAAAGAAGTGCCTTATTCAATTTGACAAAAAGCATTTTTCTGAATGAATAGCACTAAAAAATTCTTGAAACTAATTTTGGGGCACTTTTATTTTTGGCTTACGCTTTCAGTTTCTCATCAGTCAAGGAAAGTCGAGATTTTATACTTCTGTTTGACCCAGGCAATTTCTAAAAAATAGCCTTCCTGAAGTAGAAAAATTTTGCAAATCCTACAGTGAGCAAACATTAAGATTGCACAAAAAATATGACGACATTTTTTGAGTCTGGAATGTTACTTCAAAGTGCTGTGTTACGTTATGTTATGTTCAAAATGGGATGCTAATTTTTTACTTTAGCAGGTTCTCAAACTAGCTAATTTTTATTCTTAATATTTTTTTCATACTAGTTTATAAATGAGGGAGAGTGAGAAAGTAACATTATAGATGTTTGAGAAAACAATTATTTTATTCTTAGAGACAAATGTTACTGCTAGAGAGTGCAATAATGGAATGATTTGGTATATATGTGATAAAACGGAACAACAAAACAGGACTTAAAGGAAGAAAGAAATTTTCAGAAGGGAAAGAAATCGATTATATCCACTTTGCTTTCAGAGAACGTATATAATAAAAAATAGAGAAGAACACCAACGACGTTAAAGTGTATAAAGGTTTTAAGATCAATTACAACTCCATAACACCGGAGTTAAAAACTGGTATAGTCGAAGCGAATTGAAAATGAAGTAGACATTTTCCTGAATGAAAATTTATAGAACATAAACTGCTGAGCTGAGAAACACAACACAATACAGTATTGTTAACACAATACTTTATTGAGTTATGCATTGCAAATAAAATGAACGTTTCATAGCAAAAAAAAAATGTTAATATTTGTCAGCAATAAAGACTTATGACAATCGTGTGCTTAAGAGTACAATTATCAGTGAATCAAAAGTAAAGACAGTCAAATTTGTAATTTACCTGTGTCTGTTGGAAGAGAGAAAATTACTCATATTCTTTCTGACATAATATGCAATTGCTTGATAATCGTTATTGAAGTTTCATGTTTTACTGTCCAGTTGATTATATTCACTTTTAAGTCAAAAAGTTCATACTCCTTTCATACCACGTCTAAGGAAATACAATGCAACTTTACAAATTACTTTGCTTCATACCTTGGCTCACGTATTTTCATTCGTCGATAGAATTTTGTATCCATATAACTTGCATAGAATATAGTTTGATAATTCAGGCCTAGCGAAAGTAATTTTCATGTGATATGGCAATTTCAGTTAAGTAAATTTTGGCATTTATTTAACATCATGCAGCTCAGACACACCATTTGGTGAGTTAAGATTATCCTGGTCCTTGACGTAGGTAGTCCACTTCTTTACCAATAAAGTAAGTTAATAGTTACGCCACAAACAGTTAGCCGCCTAAGCGTTCTAACCTCTATTGTTACATTACCGGCCCAATAGGTTGCTGCGCAATCAAAACACGCCAAAGATCAAATGTTTCTACCCTATCCAAAATCATCCCTAACTACGCTAACTACCATGTCCAAGCCAAGAAAAATTTAACTTTTAAACTCAAAGTACGTATTTATTGCAAAACTAACAGTTTGAAGAAAAGCATAGAGCTCACAAAACGATACTCTAAAAATTCACTGGCAAAGATTTTGCTGTCAAGAACCTGTCTACTTATGTAATCAGTCTAAATGGTTCTTAAATCCACTCCACTCTCAAGTGTTTGGTTGAACAATTTGAAGTAAAAAGAAAAAAAGTTAACTTCTAGATGAGCATAAACTGGGTATATAAACTGGCATAAATTGAGATGATTAGATCACCAGGGATCGCGGCGAGAGTTTTCATCTGGAGGGTCCAAAATGTTTTTAAAAAAATATCGTCCACCATGGTTGGGCAAGGAAGAAAATTTTCCTTCTGACAGGTCTCTAAACACTTTAAAAAAAGCCAAGTAACGCAAGGAAATGGTGGTGCTAGTAACATTATAATTAAGTTTCTTTCAACTGAATATATCTTTGAAGAAAGAAAATATCAGAAATACAAGAGTATCAAAATAATAAAAAGAAAATTTTCTTTTTGCAGCAAAAAAGTGGGATGGGGGGCAAGGCCCCCCGGCCTCCCTCCCCTTTGCCGCGATCCCTGATCACTCACATTAGTATACCTTTTTTGTCTATTTATTTGCTTGGAATGACATTACTGACAGCTAATTGAAAAAAGTCTTGAGTGAATACTTATTTTGCCTACTTAAAATTCTTATTTTAAAAAAACAGTACTGCAGCTCTAGCTGACGTCTTTCCGTCCACCTTGTAATTATTTAAGAGAATAATTATTTGGGAACAACTCCGAACCTACTTTATTCACTTTGAACTTGTATTCACGTATATTTATATGCTTTATCAAGACTAGACAATTTTTTATTTTTAATTGTTGCAAGAAACTATGAGAAATATCTATATCATTGACTTTTTCATTGCCATATTTAAGATGTTCCGAAACGTTCCTGCAGTAATGAATAACGTTTTATAGTGAGTTATTATGTGAAATAATATTTTAGCAACAAACGTATATGGAATGATATTGAGAAGACCATATTGAACTATAAAATTCTGTTACGAGTTTTTGTTTAAAGAGGGAGAGTGTTAATTTGATCCTCTTTGAGTTAACCGTATTTATCATGGGCTTTTTTTGTATAATGAGGGTGACGGTTATGTAACAAAATGTTGCACGCAAATACGACAACATATGATGTACAAAATTACATCACAATTATTTTGAGAATATCTTCATTACAGCAATGACGTCATCTGATGCAACTAACGGTAGGTATTTTGCCAAAAACAGTAATTGGGACAGAAAACTATCCTATATTTTTATGGCGACAGAATTTTTCACAGAAACAGATTTTTATGATCCTCTGTAGCAACAAACAATAAGTTAAAATGTTTTCGAAAACATTGCTTTTTTTTGTCTAATTTTTGGCGTTTGAGTCAAAAGTGGGTCACTCTGAAAATTCTGGTGGTTCGAATTGCATGAAACGTGGTCAAAACATTTCAGTCTACAAAATATTAAACATACTGGTATTTAGTTTATATTGTGGGTGAGGGGAGTTGGTGGAGCATAGCTTTCCAACGGCAAATAGTATTCGAAATAGATGATCTAGACAATCACTAAAATTGACAATTTGTTACAACCTATTGAAATTTTATATACATTGGTCGGTACATTTTCGTCTCTCCAGGAAATTTCAATTAGATTTATTTTGGAGTGTTGAACTTTGTAAGTCTGCGGTGCACTTATTGAGCCTACAAGTAAGTAAGTAAATATATAAATTCAAAATATAGAACGTAATAAAAAACGAAAAATAGAAAAGTTAAAATCTAAAAATACAGCAAGAAAAGCTACATCACTGTTAACATTAAAATAAAACTTAAAATAATAGGAAAGATAGCGCCAGGGATGATTCAATCTTAAACAAATTCCCATTGTGGTCAGATTTTGGTGATGATTTAGGGAAAAAATACATTATCTCTGATATAATAGATTGAAGACATCGTGTGATGTTGTAGAGGTACGCTTGAAGCTATTTTTTAAAATTAGAACAGTAAAGCATGCAGGTCTTAGATTATGTGTCTGATTTTTTCCTCTGCTGCTTTTTTCTAATTTTTAGTTTTTTTCATTTTCTTCTAGTAAACATGTATGTGCATCTTGCGTTGAATGCATCGTCATGTTAACAATCCTCTTAGTCCTTTCAAACCGTGTTTCGTTTGTTTCGTGTTTTTTTTTTTTTTTTTTCAGATTCCTTCTTTCAGCAATTTTTTGGAGCAGTTGCTGATTATGCTCAAATCCCAAAAAATTTTATTTTATTTTTGTCTATGTTACGTATTGATCTTTTAAATTGCGAACAAAAAGTTTTATATTCAGGTTTTTACATAATGCTCGACTTCATCTGCGTTTCGAGGTGAAGCTCTTTCTTACTAAGTATGTTTAATAATAAATGCAACTTCCGTTTGAAGAAACCATAATTATCAATATGCTTTTTATGGTCAATTTTACGAAGCAACTGCATAGCTCAAAACTGTATAGCTTTTGTACTATATGGAATAATTTAAAAAGCTTAAAAAGATAGTAAATTGTTTTAAACTGTCAACATACACCTTTAGAAACAGTGTTTAGAATCAAAATTAGAAGCTACTTGTCACTGAAACAAAACATCATTTCGCTGAATTAGAAAGAAAGAGTACTGTCCGAGCAAGCAACAAATCTTTGAGATCATAAACTTAGAAAAGTTTAGATTTCATGAATTAGCACAGGAAAAGAAAAGGAAAAAGCGCCATTTAAGAATTAGATTTAAGTTTAAGTAATCGAAATGTAGCTTAATATAGGTTAAAATAAATTGAATCTTTTTTCATATTATTCTTTTTCGTTTTCTTTTTAGCAACACGTCAAGTCAAAAATGGCTTTTCTTCTCTCGGTGATACTTTTCATCCATTTAAATTTATTTGGCTCAAAAATTGGTGGAAATATATTTGAAATAAAGACTGGGTATTCATTATCCTATAAAATCATCAAAAGTTATTTTAATGTTTCATCATTTCTCGAATGCTACGGATTTTGTTTATCAAATAAGGAATGTCAAAACATTGGTCTTTCCAGAGATGAGGATATCAGCATACCATTTAATATGAAAACATGCTTTTTATTGGGTACATCATCACAAGATAAAGAGGACCATAGAGGAGAGGCATTGGGTTTTGCTAACCAAATGGTAATCTTTGAATCTTTTAAGGTAAGAGTAGAAAAAAAAAGATTTTGTAAAAGTTTTTTTCTTAATTGATAGTTCTTTTAAGCCAATTAGAAGTGTCAAAAACTTGCATAAAGTCATTGGAAGTAAAAGTTTAAATGAGGTTTTTTCTCATTTGAATGTATCAAAATAGCATTTTTCTTTGAAAGAAGCTACGAGTGCTAATGGTGAAGGTCCTTTAGATATTCGAGAAAATATCTTCGACTTTAATTTTCATTATAGAGTATGATCAAAGCAACAAATATTAAAAATGGTAAGTCTTTTGATCTTCTTTTCAGTTTTTCGTGTCAACTCTATTCAAGGCAGGCTTTTTAATTGGCATTAGAAATTGGGAGAGGAACCTAACCTCCCTCTATCCGAAATCTTTAAACTTCAGCAAAAAAAATATCAACATTGATAGGATTGAGAAAAAGTGTTTCTAATTTCAAAAAATTACAATGACATTGGTCTGGGAGGTATTTAACCCTGCTCCTTTTTTTTGTAACTTCTTTTATATAAAGACTTATGACCTAATACTTTAAGTTATGGCTTTTCCTTAAATTTACCTACTCACAATTTAGTAAAAAAATCATGATCAATATTGACTCTCAGTCGCCATAGCAACAAGGTTTTTGGGCCTTGGTAACACAATTTTCGCCTATTATTTAACGAAAAAATGAGTTTTTT
Organism: Cladonema radiatum; assembly: GCA_025330745.1. Lineage (NCBI taxonomy): Eukaryota > Metazoa > Cnidaria > Hydrozoa > Anthoathecata > Cladonematidae > Cladonema > Cladonema radiatum. The sequence goes on along the minus strand of JANSTP010277146.1, from coordinate 13,049 downwards.
CAAATTTTCTTGGGATCGATCCTTTGTAAATGCCAGTAGTATTTGATGAAATATCCCTCAATAAAGTAACCAGGACCAGTAAACTCAATTTTATGCTCAAGACCTTTTTTAACCTTAAAAACTCCGTAAAACTGGAAAATTCAGGTTTTTCATGACATTACCGACAAAATGATGACGTCATCACTTCTTTGATGACGTAATCGGTGTCAAAATCATGCAGAAGTGTGCAAAGAGGGTAGTTTCGAAGAGGGTAGTTTCCTCACTCACAACTCCCCTCAAATTAACGCCATCATGAAGATAAGTTAACTAAATTTTAGCGCATCATTTTTGTTAAGATTTCAACCTATTTTTTTATTCAGAAAAATAAGAAGCAAGTAAATAGTAGAGAAGGAATAATGTTGATTTAAAATTTCCTTTCTTACTGTAAGATCAATTTTTTAAATCATTTCAAATAATTGTCAAATTTCTGATTGAATGTATCACGTAATTTGAATCGCAAATTGAAATCAAAATTTGTTCGGATTATAGAGTTCGAATTCATAAATTGAATGCCAAAAGACTAATAAATATTTTCGATTTATTTTCATAGCTTAGGCCATATTCTTTAACTTTACAATCTGTTTAAGACACCAAGCCTGAAAGCATGAAAGATGAGATACCCAAAAACTGCCGAGACATTTATTACAATCACAAGGAGATATTTGGAACAACGCTTCACAAAATATCACCTCAACCAAACGTTACATTATTTGTTTATTGCTGGGAGAACAAAATGCATAGTAAGTTATAAAGTCGTTTACAAATACATATTAAAAATATAAGAATACAATTGATAGAAGTATACAGAACTCAAATAGGTCACATGTTAAATAAGGTTAAATATATACTGGTTTATTGAAGAGCACAGAAATGGTATTGCTTTTACAGCTAACAAACATATTACAACCAAAAACGTTTCACTACGCGGAGCCGCTTTCATCTACAGCCGAACAATTTCCCAAATTTTATCTCCCGGAAGAATTATTTTTTATTCTAACTGAGCAAATTTTAGAAAGTTTGACGTCTTTAGAGACGTTCTTAGTTTCAGCTGTGGTTTCGCATGTCTTTATTTTGCTTGAAATGTCTTCCGTAGAACGGCCCGATTTCCATTGCTAAGACTGTTTGCAGTCTTTTTGAATGCTTATGGAAGACTCGAACCTTCCTTCTTACATAGAGTCGAATTATGAATGAATTAATGAATTACTGAAATCTTTATTTATTCTCGGATAAGAGAACATAAACATTATCAAAATGAAAAAATTTAAATCATCTAAAACAACCGATCTAGTCCAAAAATTAGGATTATCGCTAATCGAACTACTGTAGAGATCATTTACAACAATAAATATCAAATCTTCGTTACTGAATATTACTTATTTAAAAACTGCACCATACTGGCTCTATAACTTTTAAAATGCTTCTTTTTTATTTGTTTTTAGAAAGATTGGTAACTACATTTGGTGACATTCAAAAAATAAAGAAGCAGTTCCAATTGTCTGATTTCGTCAATGGATTTGGAAATCCTCATTCTGGCAGAAACTTCTTGCCTTCATTGAAAAACATATCACACCTTTTAAATAATCAACCAAATATGGTTTTCCAAATCAAATTTTACAATCAAAACGAAACTTCGCATATAACATATCAATTGTCGTCCTGGTTTCGGAATTATTTGATAACAAAAAATGAAGCTAATACTGCATACGCAATAATTAATCAAAAAGGTAAAGTTGAGTCTACAAAATCATTTTTTAGTCACAAGTAAGAGAAATTTGCTACTTCTTCTGCCATAATATTGGGGAGTCTAGGTAACTTACTTTTGGAAGCGTCCAGATAGTTGCGCTATCCTATACCTATATCAATATTCTAAAATCTCTGGGACATGTTTTAGATCATTGGTCTTGTTAATATGCTATCTGTTATTTAAAAAATGAAATAAAAGTAATAAGCAGTTGGTCGAAATTGGTCAAAAAACGTTCAGAATCCACTACAAATTTGGTCTTTAAATGACTTCATGTACTTTTACTATATAGCAGCCAACTGGGAAAAAGAATGAAATATTTTCAGAACCATTTGAAGTTTATGGGAACTAAGTTTGGTTAATAAAGGCAAAGTGCAGTTGACGTTATAGAAGAATTTCTTGATGGCAATTATTCCCTAATGTTGATACAAAAGGTTCATAAGGAAATTAATTTTTTATTGGTTGTTGTTCTTTAATAGTTTTCAGCCAATGAAAAACCTTAATTGGCTATTTTAATCCAATTAATCAGATTTGTCTTTTAATCTGATGGCATGAATTTCCCTCCTTAAGTGCTAGCATTCACTCTCAAGGCAAATTATATAAAGATTTTGAACTTCCTGCTAAGTTAAATATCTAATGCTGGCCTATGCTTCCATAAATATGATAACATCCTACTAGAAAAATATTATTTGTTCCGAAATTTTATGACGCTGTAATTAGAAATCTCTAGCTTCAGGAGAAACAGGGGCATTGCGTTGACTGTAGAATTTTCCTCAAACCAAGCATGGAATTGATAGGTTAAGTTGTCAATAGAGACAAGTGTTAGGTACTCGCATATAAAATTAATCACTTTCCCCCAACTAAATTTCCGAGCCGGTGTCCTGTTTCAAAAAAATAACAAAAAAAATTCCTTGAAGTTTTCTCTCAGTGTTAACAAGGATAACGAAACATAGAAGTCAAAAAATGTTATCGTTGAAATTAGATTCAAGAAAATATTTGAAAAGTGTCAATCACTGTTAATTCAAGTAGGATAAATTATTGGTAAGAGGAAAACTTAACTTGATTAATTTGTTAGATTTGGGAAGTGTAGTCACTGTGTCCGTTAAAATTAGTCACTTTCACCTTTTTTTTTCGCGGATGAAGTATCCTTTCCAAATTATATTTTTCTCATAGGACTTTCAAATTTTCAGTAAATAGCCCTTTTTCACACTGAGACTAAGTAAAATTTATGTTAACATAATTAAAAAAAATATGTAATCTAGTTTGAAATCGATACACTACATAACCTGTAGACACATAATAAGTTATGTAGTGTTGGCAGTATGAAAACAGAAACGTCTACATAAACTACTGAATTTTATTTATGTCATCACAAGAATTATGTAGTCTCCGTTTTCACACAGAAGTCTACATAAAATTTAAGATGACATAAACTAATTCAGTTTGACAAAAACATACAAAAGAATTTTTTACTAAAAGAAAAAAATATTTGCTCTCCCACGTACTTCTTTTAGGATAATTTATAACAGATATCATGCTCAAATATTCGTTTGAGCATGTTTAAACATGTTTGAACAAAAATTAGCCAATCAGATTTGAGAAAAAGTACGCAGAGATACGCGAAAAATCCTCTCCATCGTTATGGAATTTCATTAAAAAACAAACGAAAATGACATAATTTTTCTTCATGAGATGTATGGCTTTTTCAAACTGAATTTATGTAGTCAAAACATCAACATTTTGAGTATGATTTATGTTAACATAACTTTGTTGACTGTTTTCACACTGTCTACATAAGTGAACACCTGACGCTTTATGTTAACACAAACTTTATGTAGTCTCAGTGTGAAAACGGTTAATATTAGTTCACATAAGATAGAAAGGCAATGTTGCTGTCTTACTAGTTTCGAACATTGAGTTGAATAATATGAAGTTGATATTGCGCATTTTTTGAATTGAAGCTGAAAAAATCGCAGGAAGCCTATGCTTGGTGTACTTTGAAAGAAAAATATTATAATGGCTGAAAAACTACACTTTTGCGTTCATTTATCCAGTCCATGTTGTTCTAGGTCAGTGGATTCAAAGGTCTAAGTTTCGAAAACGCATTGACAGTATTAAGCATCGTTTATCAGAATTTTTTTCTTATTTACAGAAACAAATATAGCTGCAAGAATATGTGAGAATGGAATGATCTGGTATTTATGTAACAAGAATGGAATCAGCAACACGGGATTTAAGGGAACAAAAATATTTTCAAATGGAGTAGAAATTGATTATGTCAGATTTAGTTTGATCGAATTGGATTTTCTTGGAGTATAAGATGTATGTTTGAAATCCTATTGGAAATTGATTTTTAAGGAAAAATGCTCGAAAGAATGCGAATAATGACTTTTTCTCCGATTGATCAAAAAAAGTCATGCGATATGGCCAGTAGAGATATGGAAGGCGCTCAATAACACTATCTGTCTCAATATTGTGAGCGTTTTTTTGTACTAAAACAATAAACTTTTCTGTAGAGTTTCATACGTGTAATGAAAAAATTATATTTTTAAGTTTTTTGTGTAATACAAATTTCTTGCAAGCTAGAGTATAAACTTTCCGTGTGCAATCAGCTCATAATCTCATATCAGGCCCATAATACATAATGTTTTGGAAGAAGGGTAAGTCGACGATCAATGGATATACCAACAATGGTTTCATAGGAAAAATTAATTGAACTTTAAATCGTCTAAAGTAACAGTATCAGCATTTTTTGAGAAGTGAAATTGAATGCCAGATTTTGAGATGAAAACTAAGAAATTACAAGCAGCCTGATCTTAGCTTTTTTCCGTCAACAAAAGAAAAGAAACTGGTTTCTATGAAAACTGGTAGAGCAATTGATTGAATGATTATTATTTGGTTGAATATGCTAATTTTGCAGAAGTTCCACACTCACTGAACACAGAGACCAAGAGATTTTCAGGTTGCAAAGGTTAGAGCTTTATTGAACGCACACATTCAGAGATTTTCAGGTGGCGAGGGTTAAATAGGTTGTAGAAGTTGCAATGTCACTGAAAACAGAGACTCAGAGAATTTGAGGTTGCAGAGGTTGCAGCTCTATTGAACACACACACACTCGGAGAGTATTTGGTTACAAAGCTTCCAGATTTAATGAACACACATGCTCACACAGTTTTAGATTACAAAGCTTGCAGATTTATTCAACACACACACTCGCAGAATATAAGGCTGCGGAGGTTGCAGACTCAGTGAACACAAAGACTCAGAGATTTTCAGGCTGCAGAGATTGCAGCTTCACTGAAAACGCGGACTCTACAACTTTCAGGTTTCAGACCCATGGAAAACACAAACGGAGATAAAGCCATAAATCTCACAGAATTTTAGATTGCAGAGGTTGAAGCTTCATTGATCACACAGGCACACAAAATTTGAAGCTATATAAATTCCAGTATCATTTAACACCCATACGCACATAGTTTAAAAATGTAGAAGTTGTAAGTATAGTTCAGTAAACCTACAGCTTCTGCAGGTGAACATATTTTTGATGGTACATACTCACAAAGTTTCCAGTTTGGAAGCTTCCAGATTCACTAAACACTCCACATTCAATGATAAAGAAACTATAGTATATGTCTGCAACTATAGTTGTTTGCTTTCATTTATATGTCTGGCGCTTAATGTCGCTATTTTGACGATTGTGTATTTCATGTTTTTAAAAAGGTTTCAAGACAAGAATGTAACTTGCTTTTATGAGGTGGATCGACAAAGGCAGCAATTGCATTGATAATGGTACAACTGAACTGGTAATGATTTACTTACAAACGTTTGAAAATATTTGCGAATGCTATTAATATTTAAAAAATAGGGATAGAATAACTAATGATTATTCAAAGATAGCATTATAAAAAGAACTATAAATGCTAGTGTGATCATTTGTAACCCGACAGCATCTGCATAATAAAATTCTGTGAGTACGTGTCTTCAGTGAGCCTGCAACCATGGCAACCTCAAATTCTCAGAGTTTGTGTGTCCAATGTAAAGTAGCTGCAACCTCTGCAAACCTAAATTCTCTGTTTCTCTATGGAGACATATGTGTTCATAGTTTCATAGAGCCTGCAACCTAAACTTCTGTCAGTCTGAGTGGTCAGTTAGCTTGAAACCTCTTCAACCTGAAATTTTTAGAGTATGTATGTTCATTGAGCCTGCAACTACCAAAACCTAAAGTTTTTAGAGTATATATGTTCAATAAAGCCAAAACCTCTGCAATCTGTATCAGAGCAAAGATCTCAGATACAAAATGGAAGAAAGAACAAAGTAATCACTAAAAAATATAATACTAAAACGATGAAGTGGTTGCCTTGTCGATTTTAAAATAAAAGATTAAACCCCAAACAAATATTTTGTAGGTCTTGTTTCCTGAAACTTGGTTTAGCATTCACAAACTAATTGTTAAATATAATGAACTTATGGTTTTCGTCTTCAACCTAAGTTTGGAGAGTAAACATGCATTTGTCCTTCCATAGCGAAAAACTTTTTTCATTTACGTTTAACTTTGTATGCCTACTGTAAATATATTTGAATGTCTCTTTGGAGAGCTTGAAGAATAGCTTCCATATAGTCTTAGTCTTTATTGCTTGCTTTTCTTTATAAAATACATTGATCATGAGTATTGCAAAAGGGAAGACCAACGGTGAGAAGAACACTTATATATGGTCTCTAGAGTAGCTCCTCTTATTCAAGTTCGGATGGATGATGCTTGGACTAATTTTTCTTTTAAACAATTTAAGGGTAATCTATTTGAATTCAAATCATATACTCTGTGCTTATTTGTTCAGAGTGCTTGTAACAGCATAAAATTATCCTGCCTTTATTAGCCTGCATTTTAAGAAAAGCATAATCTTAGAATTTACTTAATTTGTTATCCAGTTTTATCCTGAAGGTCCTAAGTTGTTATATTCTTATAGAAAAACACACTGATTTAATTCATTAAACGAAGAAGGAAAAAAAGAAAGTACTATGGTGCAGACAACAATGTCGCATATTAAACACTTGTCATTCGATATAGTGTATTAGAATTTATGAATAGTTAACATTAACTGTATGGTTAATGTACTTTATAAATAATTTAAAAAGTTAAAAAACAGAAAGTGAGCAGTTACCCACAAAATAAAATGTAAGTAAATGTTTTTATGATTTTTTACTAGGTAACTTATGTAACAATATAGAAGCGCGCATGGCCATGAGCGCACACACTTTATACTTTAATTCTTTTTATTTATTTTCTTTCGATTTGATTTTTAGTTCCAAGACTTAATGCAAAATCTTCTTTCTTCATAAAATTATAATTATCTGCATAAAACTTGTCCTACATGGCATAAAAGCCTGATGAAAACATATTTGAAATCAAGCCTGGATATTCAAAATCTGATCAGATCATCAAAGATGCTTTTAATGTTTCATCATTTCTGGAATGTTATGAACATTGTTTATCAAATAAAAAAATGTAGAAACATCGGAATGTCTAATCATGGTACTAACAGCTTACCGTTTAACATGAAATACTGCTTGCTTTTGGGTTCTTCAACAGTTAATAAGAAAGAACGCGAAGGAGCATCATTTGATCTTGGTGACAAAGTTACAGTCTTTGAACCTTTTGAGGTAAAAAAGATGTGATTTTCTACTTGAAACTTTGCTCAATTTATTGGGTTCTAAAAATTTACATATTTAAACAGGTTGCGTACGTTTTACTGAATGTATTTTCAATATGAATCCACTGTTCATCTCTTTCGAAGCTAAGTTTGGATTTTCCTTCAGAAGGTTTAATATTTCAAATCATCAATAATATTTCAGTATATCAAAATATCAAGAAGCCTCGTTGTTCTCGAAATTTTTTTTGATGTAAAACAATGTAAAAACGGAAGAACTTAGACCTAAAAAGTCTCAAATGCTGTTTTTATTAGTTAATAATTACCAGATCTTCTTAAAATAAGTAAAATAGTGCTCTCATTAGAGTCGTTAAAGCATGGATAAAATTAAAGTTTGAGGTAGTGCAGAATTTCAGTGATTTGCTTTAAAAATCAAATTACACAAATGACATAAAAAATTTGTACGCTTTAGGCTCCTTAAGAGTACTATTACCAGTATATTCAAAAATGTATTTCTAAATGAAATATATTGCTTACAGTATATTCAGTTTGCACAATGGATCTTGAACAAGAGTCATTCTTTTTTTTCAAGAGTCAATTTTCATTCTTATTTTAGGGTGGAGAAAGACAAAAAAAGTGATGAAAATAGAAAGTGTTATTGGCTGGAAACCTCTAAATTTCTTCTTTTGAACACTCTAGGACTTTTTCTCCAACTACTTTTCTCCCCATGTGTGAATATCTCCAAATCGTTTTAGCCCCTGCAATATACCCATAATAATTTTAGTAAGTTTTGTTCTAAAAATCTTGCCATCTGGTTTCTTATAAAAACACGGCAATGAATAAGAAATCGAAATCTGGAAAATTGCCCTTGCAGTCAATAATATTTTTGTCCATCATGACTTGATGGGGCCGGGAATTTTTCCGGGTGGCAAATTGTTGATAGAGCATTTTGGGGATTATTTTCAAAGTGCCGTAGCCACTGAATACGCTATGTTATCTTTTATAATGCTACCTATCTATTTGAATACTCCATTTACAAACTGTTTTTTTATTTTAGTTGCAAACCTAAAGTGATGCCTAAAAACTGCAATGAAATGAATGTCAACAATGAAAATTTTTCTTACAAAATAGTTCATAAAATATCACCACAACCAAACGTTATATTGTTTGTTTACTGCTGTGACAGCAAAAATCAAAGTAAGTAATATTCATAGGCACAGGAGCCGGAGCCTCGGTGGGGGTGCAGCCCGCCAATTTGATAAAACATTTAAATTTTCGGGCAAAATTCTCAGATAGTTCGGGCAAGAATTCCCGATTTTTTTGATGTTCTTGCCAATAAATCGGAAAAATGAAACTTTGCTATAAGTATGTAAACATCGTTCCAAAATAAATTCTGATCGCTTCTTCCACCAATATACGATGCTTTTTTATTTGCCTCAAGATATAAATTTTTCGGACAAAAATCTTACGCCTTAGTAAATATGCTCCCCTGGGCATATGGTAATAGCAGAGTTCAGATTTAGATCTTAAGAGTAATATGCCTAAATTGTTAAGGAACTTCAAAGGCTGGAAAGGGATATACAGTATCTATACTCAGTTGCTATTTCAAATTGGAAGTCAATTTGCAAAATTCTAGAGCTTTTTATTATTTAGTTTTCCATAATTCAAAAGATTGGGAAAGTTTTGTTTTAAAGGTTAGGCGTGATGAATAGTTAGCGTTTGGAAAAAAGTTTTTGTTAGGATTGATATGATGTTAAAATGTTACTATAATGAAAGAGAGATTAACCTAAGATGGGGGTGAATAGGTGACGAGAGGTGTTTTCATTTGAATTGTTTGATTAATACTCAGTGTATGCCCTACTAAAATGCATCAATATTCAGAGGAATCGGTTGTGAACAGGTGAATAAAAAGTAAGTATCTCATGATGATCTTATCATAAATAATTGGTTCTATGAAAAGTCGGTACAAATTGGTTAAAAGAGCCGTAAGTAATGTTGCGCTAAAATATAATTCACACAAAATATAGGTCAATTACATTTAAGATTGACACACTAGATCCTTTTTAAGGAGCAGATAATAGCTACAGAGTATAGGCCATCACTGGATTTTTAGGTTAGTTCCTTTTGACTGATGTATTTCCTATAAAAAAATGATGATACTGTACAGAAAGTCAAAACTATAACAGCATAATTATCATTACTGTAACAGTTTATTAACAACAGCATTATTACCAAAAATTGTAGCTAGGGCTAGGTCAGAGTTCGAAACTCTTCATGTAATCTTTCTTTGATACCTGTAGAAAAAATGGTAACAACATTTGGTACAATACGAAAAATAAACAAACTGTTTCAAGTGAATGACCTTGTCAACAGATTTGGAGAAGCAAAAATTGGCAGAAACTTTTTGCTCTCATTGAAAAATATATCTCTTATACTAAATAACCGACCAAATATGGCTTTCCAAATCAGATTACTTAATCAAAACGTCGCAACTTCAAAGATAACATACCAAATGACGTATGTCTTCCCAAACTTTTCCATATCTGAAAATGAACCTTACACAACGCAAGAAAACATTAAAGGAGAAGGTAAGTACTTTTTATGAATTTCTTGTATTATTGTAGACTATTGTCAAAAAACCTTTGTCTAAAGTTAAATCTATTAAATACTTTTTGCAAGCATCCTTTAGATAAATTGTCGAAAATTAGCTAGGACAAAATCAGGCTTTATATCAGGCGAATCTACTATACACCAATTGAAGCAGGTGAAGAGATTTGGCTTTAAGAATGTGTGCAATGCCTGTATGAGCGTAGATTTGCTCTAGGAGATGGTAATTTATAAGTTGATGTCACTCCAGTTTCGGATATTCATTTCGCCATTTAGTTCATAATTAAAAAGAATTTCGGTAATTATTTCTTGCTATAAGGTAATAAGGTTTTTACTCTTTTTCAAGAAAAAAATGTCACTGCAAGAAAATGCACAAATGGAATGATTTGTTATTCATATGACAAACATGGGAATAGCAAAACAGGATTCAAGAGAAGAAAAATATTTTCTGAAGACACAGAAATCGACAATGTAAATTTTGCTTTGATTGGATCGCTTTAGTTAAAATCATAAATTTTTGCCATGATTGTAGAAACCTGTGACCACTACTGTAGGCTGTGACCAATCGTGACAAGGACATTTATTACTCTGTACAGCGAATAAAGCGGCACATATACTTTAAACAATAAGGTGTAGAAGGAGAATATAGTTTTCGAGAAAGAGTTGGAATGAGTTAGAATGCAGTTTTATAACCTTTATGGCAATTTATTATCGAATATATTGTATATATATTGTGTGTAGTATGTGAAAATTTATACTCAATGTAGTTGTAGCGCAAATTAGTAAGAAAACTTTAGTGTGTATTATATATAGCAAAGTTTAATGTAAAATGCTTTTATTGCAATATAATTTTTGTACTATATCTCTTGCTGATGCTTTAACAAAATGACATCGGGCGTTCAATTAATGTGATGAAAACAAGCTTACATTCTTTTTTTTACCATCCAGTTTAAAAGAAATTAGCTCTTGAGGTATAAAAAATGATCAAATATAAGCAACTTAAGGATTGGATCTCTCAACAACAATAACTACCAAAGTCTTCTTTGAAAAAAGTTTATTGTTTTGAAAAAACAGTTTGCCGGGATTTTGTTTAACTGGTATTTATTATTACTCAAAAACCTCAGATTTACATTCTAGACCACCTTTTCTTTTCGACTTCAAAAAAAATCAATATGAGAATAAAAAAGCTGCATATCCTTCTTCAATTACTACATATTTGCTAAGCAACAACTAAGCAACTTTGAGGCCTGAAATTCTCTAATATTTAAGCTATCCTGAGGTCTGACCCTCGTGGCTAGTTGCTTCTATAAAAAAGGATTTACTTTAGCTTGGACGTGTTATGTTTTTCTTGATAAGATACTTCAAATATATGTACCAAACGTTTATAAGTCAAATAAAGTATACTAAGTTCTAGTAAAACAACGCTAAATTTTCGTTAATGGGCTGTGGTTACTACGATCACGAAAAACCAGGCTGTGGATATAGGCTACTTTGATCCTTCAGGGAAAATAACTATTAAATTTGTTATAGGTATTTTTCTCAGCAAAAAGGTTTTATGTTATGTTACTATGTTAACCTTGATCGGCCATATGTCCATGTGTCAATTGAATATGCACTTTTTCGTATGACGATGTGTCATGGTATAAAAAGTAAATTTTACTGGGAATAAAAATTTTTGGCTAGCTATTTTGTAATTTTTATTAGTAACAATTTTCGCAAATTCAAATTTAAAATTCTTTGAAAAATTAAATTATACTAGCTGCACGCAGCGTCGTATTGGCATGCTAACGCAGTCCCATCAAGATATCACTGTGCGACCCCTTGCTGACAAACCAACGGCCTTAAAATCTCTAAAACCTGTATTAGATTATATTTACTAAGTATTGATATTGGTCTTGATAGGGTATTAAGATCTTTATAAATGTTCCAGGGAGAGGAGCTCATAATAATCCCGACAAAATAGCGTGGGACGACGCTGAAGCGCCCTATTGGCCTGCTAAAGCAGTCTCTGATCGCTGGGCGATCCTTTACCTTTATCAATGCTCTGTAATCTCTAGATTGGTCTTTGAGAAAATAAGGAAAAAATTAAGCAATTAACCGTCAAAATTGACCTTAAAGTTTTCGTAACATTTTGCGTATGTGTGTACCAATTTTGGTCACTAAAAGCAAAGTACAGATGAAGTTAGAAATATTCTCGAAAATTGACCATTTATTGACGTGACATGATGTTACAATAGCAACCAGCTGTCAAAATAGGTCTAAACATATTTAGAACCATTTGGGGGTATATATGTACCACGTTTGGTTACTAAAGGCAAAGTATAGAAGAAGTTATAAAAGTTTTCCAAAATGGACATTCTAATGACGTAATAAGCCGTTGCCATAGCAACAAACTGTTGAAATCGAGCCAAAAATATGCAGGACCATTTGTAGTCTACGTGTACCAAGTTTGATATCTAAAGACAAAGTACAGGTGAAGTTATAGAAAAGTTTTGCCTTCGCTATTATTCCCTGATTTCTATCCGGAAAGATTCATACGGAGCAAATCGTCAGGAACAGTGGAGTGGTTTCTCCCGAAAATTTTTTGACGTTTTTTGATTGGTTTTTCTTTAACACGGTTTTAAGCCAATAAAAATCTTCTATTTTGCTTTCGTTTTCCAAATAAGGAAATCGCATGACCATATTTAAATCTCACACTACGCAAATTATATACTATGAAGCAGCTTCAGCTCCATTTCATTGCTGATCAATAAGTTTGCATATTTTTGAAAAGTTACTAAATTATATGAAACGACACCAGAGAATAAACAAAAAAAAAATATATTATTCAATATACTCGATGACCAAAAGACTAAAAAAATATCAGATGAAGTATAGCTCCAAAAGTACTGACAGTAAAAAAAAAATATATTTGAAGAAGTAGCAAAGGTAGGAAGCAATAATTAAATTAAAAGACATCACACTACTATTAAGACTGAGTGCATACTGTTCTCACTGCATAAAATAACTGCCACCTA
>JANSTP010277035.1:0-19100 GCA_025330745.1 Cladonema radiatum | reverse complement strand
TTAAATTAATGTCTGAAAAATTTTGCTTTGAATGATGAAAAAAAAAATTTTTTCAAAAAAATATGATTTTGGGGTGACAACTATCTTTAAGTAAACATATATTTGTGAGAAAACCCATTTATGGGTCATTTTGCTCATTTTAAGCCTAGCTGTGTTGCAAAGCAACCAATGTTTTTTGTAAAAATGTTGAAATGATATTAATGTGAGTCACGCTGCATAATTTTAAGCCAAAAGTTCTAGCAATCAAAAAGAAAAACATGTAGAGAAAGATGTTGAAAGAATAGAGCTATTAAACAGACGGAGAGAACTGCAGTTATAGCTAGACCTATACAATTATGTGACCAAAAACCTTTGAATAATTGCTTTGTTTTTTTATGTTTAGTAATTTTGCTAATTTAGAAACATAAAATTTTTCAATATTTTAGAACGCATAAAAACTTCTGTATATATCTTTTCTGCTAACTTAAGTGAATTAAAAGCTGTAATCTGAGCGTCGTGGAAGGCCCCTCATGCTGGGTTCAATTGATGGTTTAACTAATTATAAAAACACAACAAAAATAGCAATTAAATTACATTATTTATGAGTGAGTGCTGATTTTCTGTAGGTCAGCAAAGGGACTTTCAAATTTTCAAGCCTTGATCGATTTGACCAAATTCTTGCAACGAATTGTTTCTGGGCTATAAACTGTTCACCTAGGGGTTGTGTTTTTTCCTCAAAATAATCTCTCTAACAATCAGGCTTCTAAATAAATCTGCAATTCCCCTCCTTAGAGCATGAGTTTTGATTTTTGTTTTTCATAGGCCGTTCGAGCACGTGGAGGTGTCGTGTTCCAGACCATCGCAGAATCTGTTGCAGTTGCGTTGATCAAAAGACATCCAGAGCTGACTCTTGATCACATTCACCTGCCGGGTTCATCTTGGGCACAAAGTTTATTGCAGAGAATAAAATTTGTCAGACGACTTGGAACAACCGGGAAATTACCTGTCTCAGAAGATCTATGAAAGGAGTTAGAGTTAAGCTACTGTTACAGCACATGTTTTTGCTCATATAGTGAAGACTTTATGACATAATAGTTATATTGAAGTCATGCTTATAATATGAATGGATCAATTTACATGTGATGAAATTATCATGTTATGTAATTAAGTTGCTATTTTTGTTGTGTTTTTATAATTAGTTATGTAACAGCATGTGATGTCACATTTCGTCATCACATGTTATAACATGATAATGAATTATATATAGGTAATTAATTTGAGAATTTTTATTGTGTTTAGATTCTTTTGTGTTTATACTATAAAAGCACATGGTTTTTTGCAGTTTTTGTGGAGAAATATAATTTAGTAGTTGCTATGTTGCAACAGTAGTTTATTTGTTCTTTAAGTTAAAGATTTTTGGATGAATTCATATTTACTTCACCACTCAGTGGTGCTATATCAATCTAGGAATATCCATATACTTTACTAGTAAGTAATTTGTACTGTTAAGCCATTTATTTATACCCATAGCTATTTTTTGGCATTATTATGAAGTTTGGTGCTTTTTCCTGACAGGCATTTGTTTGTTGCCTTTTTGGCCCACCTGCATTTCTTTACTGTAGTTTTATTGTTTGAGTAAGATTTGTTCTGTCTGAATATGCAGGGAGGTATTTCTGTCATTTAAACTTTCAGCCTTTACATCCTGTCAGGATTTCCGTCCTCATTTTTTACTAGCCAGTCAGTCAGTCTATTTAGAGACTTCATTTTGTTGTTGTTGATTTGTTGAGTTTATTGTACTATTTATACTAATCTATGTATCTATCCCCTGCCTTTCTTTCTTAGTCAATTTGTCTGTCTTTCCAGCATCTCATTCTCAATTTTGTTAAATATTGAGTGCGTCAGGGTTCAATTCTTAGACCATTATTGTTTTTGATTTATGTAAATGACTTGTTTAAGACAACCGATGTTCTAAATTTTATCATGTTTGCAGATGATACGAATGCATTTTATGCCCATACTAAGCTTAATAAACTTTTTGAAATTGTTAATAACGAACTGAAAAGAGCAAACGACTGGTTTAAATGTAATAAACTTTCGCTCAACGCAAAAAAATCCAATTTTATACTTTTTCACTCTCGTAAAAAAACTGATCATTTACCGTTGAGATTGCCCACACTAAAATAAACGAACATGAAATAAAAAGAGTAAATGAGACAAAATTTCTTGGAATTACTATTGATGAATGCCTAAGATGGGACAAACACATAAAAATCATCGAAAGTAAAATTTCAAAAAATCTTGGAATACTATACAAAATAGACTTTGTTCTTGATAAACGATCACTAAGAAATTTATACTTTGCTTTCATAAATTCGTATGTAAAAATTGAACTATGGAAATATTGTTTGGGCAAGTACATATAAGACAAAGCTTAAAAGAATAAACATCACCATAAAGCAAGCTTGTCGTTTATTAGAAAATCCAAGCGATTTTGAAAATACGAAATCATTAATGGAGCACCTGGAAATTCTCGACGTTTATCGTCTAAACATGTTCAAAGTATTACAAATAATGTTTGACATTTCAACAGAAATTGGTCCGACTAAAAATTAAACTTTTGCATTCCAAAACTGAACACTTTGTTAGAACAATTTTCTTTCACTTATCGTGGACCCTTTCTTTGCAACAATAAAAATATTATTCCCGTAGATATCAAAAAGAAGGAAAGTAAGCATGTTTTCAAAAAGGAAATAAAGAAAATTCTCTTGTCAAAAGAGAATATTTTTCAATATTTTTGAACTCTTAAATCTTTGAATCTTGTGTCAATAACCTATTAATCTCTTGTTCACAAGTAAAAAGGAAAATAAAGCTAGCCCTTACAAAAAGGGCCTTGTGATAAGGCTCGTAGCCTTCTTAAGGTCCTGTCTCTCTATCGTCCCTAATGTAATTTATATTATTGTCATGGTAAATATAGAAACTTCATGTATAATATGATAGTGAGCAAATATAAATACATACATAAAAAAAAATTATCTACTCTATCTGCATGCTATATGCGTGATATGCTCTGGCACTGGTTTCTTGCTTCTACTTATTTGTTGCGCATGCTCATTCATTCGGGTTTATTTTGTCATTTTTTATTTGTATTTTCAAGACCAGACATATACCTCATATACCTCAAGACCAGACATATAATTTAACTTTATTTGAAATTCAATATTTGTTTTGTATTTTTCTCTACATTGTACCTAGAACTGATTTATTTTTTTTCTTGTATATTTTCTTTCAGCAATTCAAATACAATTTGGTCCGTTATTTGGTAAAGTCTTATCAATTTTCCTAGTCCTGTTTTTGGTGCAGCAACAGTTACTTGTATGGTATTGTTAGTAAAATTGAAGAAAAATAAAATCTCGCATTCCTTAGTGCTCAACCTCGACATAACCCCGTCAAAGTACGTACGGACCTCAAACGCTCAAAAATGCCAAAAGGCTCAAAAATGGTGCCAATTAAAGGTTCAACTGACAAAAGATCTATAACTACAACATTTTCAATAAGATTCAAAGGACATTTCTTCCCCATTCAATAGGAGAATAGATTCAAAGTTTTCCTAGATTCAAATTTCCTGCAAGCTTTAGTCTAGGTGCCAACCCTAAGCACTAAAAGAATGAAACCAAATCTTTCAAAATTTTGAATTATATTATTATCCCTTACGTCAAGAAGCAACGAGAGAAATTGGGACTACGAAAGGATCACTGCACACCTCTTAAAATGGATGTATTCAAAGGGTAAATGACCTCAAAATTTCTCAATGTTTTCAAGGATATTTATATTCTCCT
Source organism: Cladonema radiatum (assembly GCA_025330745.1). NCBI lineage: Eukaryota > Metazoa > Cnidaria > Hydrozoa > Anthoathecata > Cladonematidae > Cladonema > Cladonema radiatum. Next base: position 15,285 of record JANSTP010277035.1, on the reverse strand, counting down.
TCAAAGTGTGCCGTCAAACTTCACCTATCTTTTTCAGCCCCTTGATGTCCAAGGAGGTGCAAACGTCTATGTTAAGCGGTTGATGAAAAAAAGTTTTCAAAATGGTACACAGCAAAAATCATGCCAGGTCAGGATCAAGGAAAGTTGTTTGACAAAATGGAAGTACCATTGAAGCTATCAATCGTAAAGCCACTTCACGCGAAGTAGATCATGGAGATTTACAACGTTACGAAGTCTGATGAAGGGTGGAAAATCCTAATTGATTAGGATCCTCTATACACAATTAGGATTTTAATTCCAAAGAATTAAAAGAGCAGTCGATCAGGGATTATCCAAGCTACCATCTCTCGACTCGTTTGCAGACATAGACCCAATCGTCAACACACAAATCGAAGTGGTAACGACAATCGAACCTCACCTCCTTCAAGAAAGCTCAAAATATATCAACGTATGTGCTGAGAATAATGACGAGAACAACGATCAGTATGTAAGTGAGGATGAAGAGGCCGGAGATGACACTGATCCTTTCGATAACGAATCTGGAAACGAAACTGAATTAATTTGTCAAACTGCATCAGAAGACGAGAATGACAATAATCTATTTTCTCAATTATTTTAGACATTTGGTTTGTTTTAGGTTTTTTTTTTGTTTGTATAGGAATATGCGTGTACTAAAAATACCTTATAATGTGTCATTAATATTTCATTACAGTACCCTGATTTCCCAAAGCCAATTGATAAAAAAGTGAAGTAGATGAATTCTTGCTTCTTTGCAATCCTGTATACACAAAAAGGATTTTCGAAATCGCGAAATTCAAAACAGAGAACCCTATTTCACGAAATTTTGTCCACGCAAAAAATTGTTGACACCACTCAATTCGTCAAATTTTGTTCACATTCTCCACGAAAATTAATCCACTTATGGTACAATGCAATTTTAAACAGGGCCTATTCTAGACTCAAATTGTGTGCGACTATTGCACGCAAATAGGATAAGAAAAATTTACAAAAATTATTTTGCCTCGACAAGTTCAAAAACGGTCTCCATGTAGGGGGGTTCAGAGGATAAATGCCCTTTTTAATGAATTAAAATGCCTTTTTTATTCATATCTCGTCCTTTTTCGAAGCATTTGCAACAACTATAAACTATATGAAGCATATATAAAACAATTTATCCGTTTGTTATTTTTTTAATATTATTTGTTATGGAAAAAATCACTTTGTGCATAATATATCATCTCATTTGAAAACTTACTGCTTGATAGTAGATCAGATCTATTATGCCCAACGAATGACCCAACGAGTTACAACGAGTGTCCAACGAGTGACCAACAAGTCCAACGAGTGTCCAACGAGTGACCAACGAGTCCAACGAGTGTCCAACGAGTGACCTATAAGTCCCACGAGAGTCCAACAAGTGACCAACGAGTCCAACGAGTGTGCAACGAGTGACCAATAAGTCCAACCAGTGACCAACGAGTGTCCAACAAATCACAACAAATGACAAAGGAGTCACAACTGATGACTAACGAGTGACATGAGTTTCTAATTCACATAAGTTAATGAAAATTAATTAAAATCAAGTGCAGACTAATCAAACCCCCCTCCCCCCGTAAGATCTGCACCAAATATTGATGTAACTAGAGTGACGTCATATTGTAAAAATGACGTTATTGTCGGATTTTTTGGATTTTCGGATTATTGGTGGCGACTGTGATGACGTCATAAATTGAAAAAAAAGTCCAATACTCAAATTGGTCAGTTTCGAAGTTCTGGAGTAGTGTAACGGGAAGACAAAATCTGGAAATGAAGTTCTGGAAATTGGTTGCGGACAGCAAATCAGAGTTAATAAATCAAGAATGAATGTGATAAAGAATGTAGAAACTTCTTCTTTTCTCCCCAGGTATCTCAAAGGTTCTTTCAAGGAGACTGGGCGTTCAATTCAAGAATTACGCAAGTAATTTACATTTTACTACAAGTTATCTACTGAAAAAAACAAAGTCATCTACATCAACAGAAAACAACTATTCAGCATAATCAGTCTACAATTATGGCCAGTCTATTCCGAAAAAGGAACGAAATTGCTTTTCCGAATTGTGTTTATCCAAGAATGGACTGTGACAGCCATAACAGCGTTGTACTGTTCCCGCTTTTTCTACTAAATAATATTTATAGAGAGATAAACCCGAATGCCATACCACAGGATTGCTTGCTGACAAAGGGAATAGCACGTTAGCACTTTCTTGTTGTTGTTGGAAATAGTTGTAGCCAATTTGATACAGCTGGGTCTCATACAATGGATGGAATGCACTGTGGCTTGCATCAAGTGGTTGGCTTTGATCTGGAACGTTAAATATACTAGGGTTTAGAAGAGTTGATTTGATATTGTGTTGCAAATTGAAAATGTGGCTGTGACTGGTAGATTGATTGTTTTGGGGTGCACTGACCATACTTTCACTACAATTATTGCTAAAAGGTGTCGAAGTAAAAATGTGTTGATTTGTAGAATCTTGAGACTGATTATTCATTCCATCGGGCAGTCCAACAGATATTCCTGTTTGCTTTTCAGTAACTGTAGTAACTGAACTTTTCCCAGTTGAAACTGCTCTGTGTTTCGCTTTGCTTGCGACCGCCTTCTTTCTTATTTCGATCTTCTTTAGAACTTTGCAGTTAAATTTCTGTTAGCATCAATACTTGCTGCCATGGAAGGTTTTGCTTTAGATTTTAAAAGCCTCGTTTTCACGTCCATCAAATAGTCAAAACACATATTCTAATCGACGCTTGTTGCAAGTGCGTGACCACAAATTTTGTACCAAGAATGAAACCGACAGTCGCACTCTAAAAAAAGCTTGTTTTAGCTTTCGGCTTCACAATATGCGGCTCTGGTCTAATTGAGCTTTTGATTGTCCTGATGAAAGGGTTGTCTGATGCAGCTTTTGTTACACCATCTTTTTCTGCGAGGAGACAATTGGCTTTTGTAAATATACTTTTTAGAGTCGCTGAGGTGATTTTTTCTTCGTCGATATTGAACGCTTCTACACTTATACAAACTTTCCTACTTGTAAGGCAGTCACGTAAACGATGTTTAACAGGGTTGTCAATTTTCGATGTTTGCTCGTGTGGCAATATTGATGTGTCGTCAGTGGTGGAAAATATTTTTTCAGGTGACTCTAAAGCTGTTCTTGCTGTTGTTTTATGATGAAACGGCAGTTTGTCATTATTGTAGATGATGTGATGTTGATCAGTTTGCGAACTAGATTGTAATTGCGACGATAAATTTGATAAGCTGGCTTGTTCGGGATTAGAATCTTGGTGGAGAGATTTGCTACTCTGATTTTCAGGCGTAGTTTTTGCCGTTGCGATATTCAAAGGTGACTTTGATCCGATGCCATTTTGTGTAGGTATATCAAAGCATCGAGTTTGCTTAAAGAATCCCTTGGGCTAGAAGTTTCCAATCTTCGTAGCCAACGCGACATTTCTGGTAGTTTTCAGACAATTGATATTTTCCTTCATCATAAAGAGCTTTCGTTACCTCAAGATACATTCTCATAGCACGTTTTTTTAATTTTTCAAATATTTCAGTTAAGTGAGCGGACTTATGGGCATTCTTGGCGCCTGCATCAACTTCGTTTTTCGCCACGAAATTCAACCATTCGATGCAATTCTGAGTATAGTCGCCAATTAATGCAATCTTTTGGCGAATATACTTAACAACTTTTTCTCTGAAAACTTGGGCCTTGTGGGTAGTAAAGTATTTTGAAAATTTTGATGGCGGTTTATTTGTAGTGTTATTCAGTTCGACCTTATCCCACTTTTTTATAAAGTTCTGTAACTGAATTTTAAATTCAATTGGTGAAGAGGCGTTAATAAGTCCAATTTCTGAAAATATGTCGTCCAGTATAATTCTTTAAGAATTCTTAGGAAAATTAAAGTCTTGCAGTTTCTTCTCTACATTCTTTTTTTCTTTTTGATGTGTTCAACGCCTACAAAAAACATAAGGTTCAATTAGTAGGTGATGAAAAATAATAACGAATTGAAATTAAGATAAAGCAGAAGCTTCTAAGATATTTATACATTCATTATCAGTGCTAAATCTTCAAGTAAAATGTTTTTAGCGAAGACGCCCTTTGTTGCCATGACAACGGTCTTTTTAGCACTTTGTAGACGAAATTTGCAGGTCAATTTTTGTTTTAATAGCAATATAAAGAAAACTGCTTAAGAAAGTCATTTTTAGGTCTCGTTTGATTCACACTCAAATTTTCAACCTAAAATATCTATAGTTTTGGGAACCTGCCGACTAAAAATGATGAAGTCATACATGTAAAATAGTATCAATGTGGTCATAATAACTTAGTTTAGTATTGTACAAAGTTTTATAACTTTATCTTATATAGATTTGGAGATATCGTGGGAGGGAAGAATCCGCAAGTCCAGTCTCCCCTTCGTCCTCCCCCAGGAATGAGAAAGCAAAAATAACCCAAGAATAATGGGGTTAATATATACCATGGAATATATAAATAATTAACTGTTCATTGTCCAGAAAATACGAAAAAAAAGAAGTTTTAGACAAACCAGGGGGTAAATGAATTACTGTAACCTGTTGCTCTTTTCCAATAAAAGATTTTTTAACAAAAAATAATTATTTTCAAATATGACTAGACAGTATTAAAGTTTATCGACTTTCAACTATTTCTTTTTTCAGGAATAAAATTTTCGTCAATAAATATTGAACCATATTGGCCCCATCACGTGACCAAAACAAATTTTAAAAAATGTACAATATAAATATCACAGAATATGTTTTTCTCGGTAACTCCGTAGGTATTGATTTTGAAGGTATAGTTTTTATATGAAAATTAATCAACACAAAAAATGCTATCAAAAAATGGCAAAATTTTTAAAATTTGAAAAACTTTATTTTGTCTTTAGCAAGAAATTAAATTTGGCCTCATCACGTGACCAAAACAAATTTCGAAAAATGTCCCATCTCGGAATTCTAGTTATTAGAGTTATTCTAGTTATTCGAAACAAAATTTCGGTTACCCATAGTGTTAGTTTGCAGTAAATAATTCCCTGTCTATCCAAAAAGTATCAGCTTGAATTGCAAAAGTTTAAGTTATCATAATTAATGAACTAAATTTTTCGATTTTTGACTTTGCTTTTTTAATTTTGATTTTTAAAAAGATTTAGACCAATGGCTGAAGATGCAGAAGTGTATAGAAAGTTTAATAAGGATACCATTGGTGTGAATTATAAGAGGATCTTTAGAGTACACAAAAACTTCAATGTAAGAGGAATGGGTTTCAATATAGGTTTTTGATAGTTTTTTTGGTAAGTTTTTACAGTAGAATAGACCTTTCCCGCAACTGTATGATTACAAATATTTTTGCATAAATTGAATCTCCGCCTTGTTTTAGTGTCAAAACGCAACTGCAAAATACTTCAAACGAGACGGAGAATGAAATAAAAAACATTAGAAAACGTCAAATTTATGCAACGCAGGAAAGGCCCATTAGAAAGGGGTCTGGAAAAGGGAGTGCCGGGTATGGAGTAAGCAAATTACTTCCATAATTCAATTACTTCCGAATATTCTAGTGGTTTTTCTTGCTAATTATTGTATCTTCAGAGGCTATAGACCACTAATCTCTATCTACTGGATAGCGCGTAGGTAATCTCTGCTTTATAAGACATGGATCTGATTTTTTTTTAAATTTGTAGAATGCCAAATAAGAAAGGAGCAATTTTGCATACAAATTTTTGAGTAAGAGATTCAGCCTTTTTCATAATATTCGATATGTCGAAATGTGCCCTGACTATCTAGAAACAACTTTTAATTTCAAATAACAGCCTAAATGAAGTATTCTGCAATGTTGAAATAGCGTTCGAAATCTACCTGTCATTTAGTAATAGTAAAAGCCATAGTATAATATATATAATATAAAAGTAAACAAAAACAATACTTTAATAAAAACTATTCCAAAAAGCTTCTGCTTATTGTTATTAAAGTATTGTTTTTGGTTACTATTATGTACTACCTATCATTATTTATCATTAATTGCTCGGGCGAAAGACTTTTTTTCAAACTTAGAGTTCGTCACAAATTGTATCAGTTTAGCACTGGTAAAGTTTCAGAATTGAGTATTGGGAAGGAAATGGGATCAAGGACAGACTTCAAAGCCGCTGTTGACAAGATTGCGAGCACAAACTGCTTATATAGCTTTGATGTTAGAATTAATAGTAAACTCTTATTATTAAGATGCATCATCATTTTTAAAAACTTGGTTCGTTAAGTTTCATATGTAATCCTTAAACTAATATTGTCGTCCTCAGGATTCTTCACTTTGAGAGAGCGGCCTCTCCTTTTTCTTGGCAGATAATCTGCAACTGTTGAAACGTTTTTCAGATATCAAAGAATTTTAGTCCTTAACACTACTGTTATTTCCCAGGGGCTTAAAGCGGCAATGTCAGATAATCACTTTACGCATATTTTTTATATAACATGTTTACGTTATATTTCGGCCAATTTCGGAAATTTTAGCCAAATTTCGGCTCATATTCTCGTCTGACATTGCCGCTTTAACATTTGGATATTAGATTAAAAATTCCTGTGTATACGTAAAAGATCCGTGTCACTAGAAAAGAATGCTACTGTTATTCCCAAATTGTCTAGAAAAAACGAAGTCGAATAAAATCAGCGGAAAAAACTAATAAATGAAAAAGAAAATTTCTTACATAACAAATGAATTGTATTCTTTGTGTTGCTCAAAATTCCTTCGTACAATTCCTAACATTCATCCGTGCCAATAGCAGCTAACTTCTGTAGATTGGGATTGCTTCTTGTTATAGCACGTGTTTTTAATTTTTCAAATATTTCAGTTAAGTGAGCGGACTTATGGGCATTCTTGGCGCCTGCATCAACTTCGTTTTTCGCCACGAAATTCAACCATTCGATGCAATTCTGAGTATAGTCGCCAATTAATGCAATCTTTTGGCGAATATACTTAACAACTTTTTCTCTGAAAACTTGGGCCTTGTGGGTAGTAAAGTATTTTGAAAATTTTGATGGCGGTTTATTTGTAGTGTTATTCAGTTCGACCTTATCCCACTTTTTTATAAAGTTCTGTAACTGAATTTTAAATTCAATTGGTGAAGAGGCGTTAATAAGTCCAATTTCTGAAAATATGTCGTCCAGTATAATTCTTTAAGAATTCTTAGGAAAATTAAAGTCTTGCAGTTTCTTCTCTACATTCTTTTTTTCTTTTTGATGTGTTCAACGCCTACAAAAAACATAAGGTTCAATTAGTAGGTGATGAAAAATAATAACGAATTGAAATTAAGATAAAGCAGAAGCTTCTAAGATATTTATACATTCATTATCAGTGCTAAATCTTCAAGTAAAATGTTTTTAGCGAAGACGCCCTTTGTTGCCATGACAACGGTCTTTTTAGCACTTTGTAGACGAAATTTGCAGGTCAATTTTTGTTTTAATAGCAATATAAAGAAAACTGCTTAAGAAAGTCATTTTTAGGTCTCGTTTGATTCACACTCAAATTTTCAACCTAAAATATCTATAGTTTTGGGAACCTGCCGACTAAAAATGATGAAGTCATACATGTAAAATAGTATCAATGTGGTCATAATAACTTAGTTTAGTATTGTACAAAGTTTTATAACTTTATCTTATATAGATTTGGAGATATCGTGGGAGGGAAGAATCCGCAAGTCCAGTCTCCCCTTCGTCCTCCCCCAGGAATGAGAAAGCAAAAATAACCCAAGAATAATGGGGTTAATATATACCATGGAATATATAAATAATTAACTGTTCATTGTCCAGAAAATACGAAAAAAAAGAAGTTTTAGACAAACCAGGGGGTAAATGAATTACTGTAACCTGTTGCTCTTTTCCAATAAAAGATTTTTTAACAAAAAATAATTATTTTCAAATATGACTAGACAGTATTAAAGTTTATCGACTTTCAACTATTTCTTTTTTCAGGAATCAAATTTTCATCAATTTTTGAATACGGCATCTTTGCTGACAAATTTTAGTAGCCTTAGGTTTGAGAGTGAAACTTAAATTATTTCTTACATGTTTTTCGTTGTTTCAACCCAAAATTTGTAAATAAAAATAAAAATGATAAAGTCTGAAATTTTTTAAAAAAGTTCTTACTCAGTAGTTCTCTTCTTCAAAAAAGAGTAATATTTTATCCAACATTGACAATCTTGACTTTGTAATTTTTTCTAAGCCTTTGATTACAAATTTCTTATATGTCTGCAAAATGAAAAAGTTTTGTCAATACTCTTTCTATTGAGTATCTTTTAATCACTTTTCTGTTTATTTCATTATTTGAAAAATTTCAATAGCCTATTATAGAAATAGAAATTTTGGCAGTAATTTAGTGGAACAAATTTCAAATTTATCTTAGCGCTGTAAAAATATATGATTTTTCTTATACTCATTCTTCTTTCTAAAGCAATGTGTCCCCTATGATTGGTCAAATTTTTATGATGAAACCCATTCAGGAATCCTCAGTTATTAAAGACAAAATCTTTGATATCTTATTGACATCAATCGTTATCTCTGAAAATATATATTGTCAAATTAGATCAGAAAGAGGATATACCTTATTTGATAATGTTTTTCAAGATATCTCTAATAATAATTTGAAATCAGCGAAACACTGACAGCCTTTTGAAAAGAAAGTCCATGCCATTAGGACATTGTAAAGAAAATTTGAATTAACAAACAGCTAGGGGACTTATCGCTGGCAAAGTAAAAATTACAAATCTTTCCAAGGGGCTCCCATATGAAAAAATTGGAAAACTTTTTTGTTGGTTTATTTATGAGAGTCAGGGCCTATTCTAGACTGAAATTGCGTGCAGTAATTGCATGCTGCACTCTTTCTATTAATGAAAAATTGCTGCAAATAAGCTGAAAATATGGGATTTTGAGAAAAAAATGTCAAAAGTTGCCCTTTTAATCAAAAATTGTGCTCTATTCGGAAAAAGCGCGTCCTGCCCTCTAAGCCTAGAGTATGCTCTGAGAGTTTACAATATCTAAGCAATAACTATTCAACAGCAAAGCCAGTCTTCACCAGTCACAATCGATTCTTAAAATTATTGATTCTGCCATCAATAGAGTAGTATCATTTAAGAATGGGGTATTTTAAATAGTTCTGGTACAGTGCCAGTCTCTTGGATACAATTATTGCCTGCATTGTAGGTAGTTCACAAGACAATTAATTTGACAATAAGTATTAATTTTTCTTTTAGGCATTATTGTTCAATGGCATCTATCTTCTTTTTGCTTTCATTGTAATATTTCTAATCATTGCATTTTACTTTCTGGTATGTTCTTGTTACTTCTGTACAAAATGTGCAAATCCTGCATTATTGAAGCCAAGACCTAGTCGAAGTCGATGCTTACGTTTACTGATAGGTTTCCTTGCTGTTTGCTCATCACAGCAAAAACTAAAATTCTCGGTGAGAACAAAAATTGCTCATTATAAGCAAGTTTTTACTTATTTCAAGTAAAATTTTACTTGGAGAGAATTTTTTACTCAGCAAAAGTTATCGAATTTCTCAAAATAAGTAATTAAATCTTGTCTAGAAAAAATGAAAGTAATTTCTCAAAATGAGAAAAGAATCACAATCCATCTTTTTGATTAATAAAACAAGCTTTTTGATTGTTAATCGGTTAGAAATTGTCCTGAAGTCATATACTGTAATGCCTTAATTAAGCGCCCCCCTCGTATAAGCGCTCCCTTAAAATAGGCGCCCATTCTATAGTTAAATTAATGAATAAGCACCCCCCCCCCCCTCGAATAAGCACTTACTTTTCGAGTTTCAGAAATCGGAGCTTATTAGAAACTTAGAAAAAAATCTAGACTATAGAATTTAAAAAGTCGACGAAAATTGACGAAAGGCGACATTAACTGAAATATTTTTGTTTTTTCTATGAAAAAAGAAGACAAGAAGTATTGTTAATTTTGTTCTTTGTAAATTGCTTTTTAATATATTTTTTTTAAATAAGCGTCCCCCTCCCCTCGAATAAGCAGCATCAATGCGCGCGAATACATGCGAAAGAGTGTGAAAACGTGTGTGTGCCGGGGTCCTCTCAGATAGTTTTTCTGTCATTTTCTGCTCATAAAAAAACATATTCATTTCCTAACTACCGTAATGCCTCGCTTAAGCGCCCCCTCGTATTAACCCCCCTCGAATAAGCGCCCACCCCTCAAATAAGCAGCCACTTTTCAAGATTCTGAAATGGGTTCTTATTAGAATTTTAGTTAAAAAATTTAATGAAAGTCAAAGAAAATCGCCAACTTGGTAATACAGTTTCATTATTATCTTAAACATTATTTGTTTTTTATGAAAGAAGAAGAAAAGAAGTGTTTCTTTTAAAGAGTTTTGCGTTAATTTTGATCTTTGTAAATTGCTTTTTGATCTATATTTTAAATAAGCGGCCCCCTCGCATAAGCGCCCACTCAAGAGTTTCAAAAATTTTATAAGCGTCCGGGCGCTTAATCGAGGCATTACGGTAATACTGAAGACAGATTTTGTGTTCTCTTTTTGATGTTCTTTAAAAGAACTAGGAGAGAAAATTTATAATTTAATTTTTTTTTTGATCCAACTTAAAGCGACAATGTCAAGCGAACGCAAACAAATATTATAACGTATCGTTTTATTACACTTTCACAAAAAAATTCATTCAGCCGTAACTCACTTGCGGCTTGCTTGACATTGCCGCTTTAATGTTATAAATTTTTAAAAGTTTTCAGTCCTTAATATATTTTTAGTGCATCAATTTAAGGACTGCATTCTGGCCGCCTAAAAATTAAAGGTCGTAATTTGATAGATGAACACCCTATCTAAACAAATATAAAATAGTTATTACCATATTTGTCATATTTTTTCGATTACAAAATTATTTTTTGATTTGATTATCTTTAAGTGATATCAGGGCCATGTGTGATATAATTACTCCATATTTTTTTGATTTAATTTTGTGACAGGCTTTTCCTTTAGTTTTTATCACGTGTTTGAACAAAACAGCATTGATGTATTGATTTGTTACTTTTTTTTATTTTATTTTTTTATTTTCGTACAAAAGAAAAACAACAAAAAACAAAACAAAACAAAACAAAAAAGCAAAAACGCTTTATTATTTCTGAACAATGATAACTTTTTAACAAACTACCTTCGTTATGATTTTATCATTAACTAGTTGTTAAAATGCTTTCGAAAAATGAATAAAAAACCAGCTGTTATTGCATGTCACCTTTCAAATATGCACTTCTCCACAGAGAATAAAGTTACATAATAACATGTGTTTCGGCGGGAGTGTACCTTTAAAATTAATTGCTAGGAAGAAACTTGTGTAAAGGCTTAGTTATATGATCCCGGTTAGCCGGGATGAAATTTCGTCCCACTTAACCGAGGCACTCGGTAAGCTGCTATTTGCCACTTAAAAGTTAATTTCGATTATATGGCACTAATCTCGTCCCGGTTTGTCGAGGTCTAAAAAAGCGTTTGACGTTTTTTCACAAGAATGAAGTTAGAAAAAAAAAGCAAAAGTTTTTTTGCCAGATATTATAATCTTTTCTCGTGTATCTTTTATACGTTAAAAAACAAACAAAAACTAATTATCATAGTAACTATTAATCAAAAAATTAACTTTTTGAGCCCGGTCAACTAGGACGAAAAACTATCATATAATACCGGGATGAAAAACGTCCCACTTAGCCGAGACGAAATTTCACCTCGGCTAACCGGGATCATGTAATCAGCACCTAAGACTCGCTTTCGGGAACAGCTAAATGGGACTTTAAAAAATATTGCCAGGGCGCTTTTTGAGAATAAGTCGAATTTATCACAACAATTTTTTTATTTACCTTTGAAAATGAAAATTCAAAATGATGACTAAAAAATTGACGATGAAAATAAATATTTAACAAAATAAAGGGTAATTTTCGTCAAAGTAAACACTGGTCATACTATCTAAAGAATATTTTGGGGTGATATAAGTGTCTTTAATTTTGTTTTTTCGCAAATGGAAAACGTGAACATCCAATAAACTTTCGTACGGGCAAATTATAATGTCTTCTGAGAGTGGGTATTCGATTTTATATGATTGATATGAATCATCAAAAGAAACGGTTTTTGTTTGCAGAACTTCAAAATATACATATTCACCGAATACTAGAATTTTTGTGATCCCATTGAAGTTTGGTAAGTTGTTTTCTTTCGTTACTCCTGTTGCGATAAACGCGTGTTTAACGTATTTAATGCCATTAATAATGGCCCAGGTCGCTACATACAATTGATCAATAGTTAATCCTGGCAGAAGACCAAAACTAGAAAATTTGGTACGGTAGTAATTACGCCTGTCTTTATCCAATGCCGTTAAAACTCCAAACACAAGCTCTTTATTGAAAAGGGGGTGTCCGGATGGATTTTGCGAGGAATCAACATAATACGAGCAGTCTAGCATTTGGTGGCGTTTTGCTAGAGACAAAGTTAGGTTTTTAAAATTCTGTTTTCTAGCTGTTTCTTTGAAGTAATTATGGGCCGCTTCAAAGTTGAAACATGATGACCTTATTAAAGGTCCAAGCTTCTGGATTGTGGTTGGCAAATGAATCAAATAATGTTGCTTAGGTGTTATCGTTTCATCAGGAAAAAGTCGTCTAAATTCCAACAAACGCTTCTCTATTAATAATTTAAAATTTGAAATTATATCCTCCGTTAATAACGGCGCAAAAGCTATTCCCGTCAGCTTTATTAGTTGAAGTAAAAACTGGAAATATTCATCTGTTTCATTGACGTGTGAATCAATTAAAAATGGCAAAATTCTGAGAAATAATCGCGCTTGAGCGGCATTGTATTTAAGTTTGTATTTTTCGTTTCCATTTATAACAGAATCTTTTAAAACACCTGGCTTGTCACTAATTTCACTGTAGCCATACTCGAAATTACACAGCGAGGAGTTAATTTGATGAAGCGTTATGTCTTTACTTTGAATAAAATGACAGAGAACTAATCTTACTTCATACTGAACAACACCCTCTAAAAGGGTATGCATAATGTCTTGAGGAGGTTGCTCTGTGACATCAAAATACGGTAGTTTGCTTAGAGGACTTGACCTGTTTATGCCATATGTAGTTTTTAACTTATTTTGGACAGCCTCGTTTGGAGCCTGTTCGATTTCCCTGCATAAACGTTCATGAGCCCCCTTACTTCTCATCGTGAATGAGTTTTCATTGAAATATGCTTGCATAGTCGTGGGATCACAGAAACAAGATCTACATTTACGATGCGAAAAACCAACACCTTCTTTAAAACCTCCCCATAGGTGTTGTCCCAGTGTATCGCCAGTGCAAAACGCAACCTTACCGAAAATATCTATACTTTCCTCATCATAAGATATGGTTACTCCATTGTAGAACTGCATTAAATCAATGATTATGGGCTGTTATATCTTCTCAATTCCATATTTTTTTACATAACTTGCAAAAACTATGGCAAGAAGCTGGACTGCACTATGCTTTGACCGATACTTGGGACTTATATTTCCAACGGTAAAATAGTACATGTCAACTTTATGAGTGCCAGCGTTGCTGCTTAAGGGATTGCAAACTTCCAACTCATGATGGTATAATATCAATGCGGCGGTGTTTTGATGTTGATGAAAAAAATTATCATCCCGAAATATCGAGCCATCAAATATATCATAATAGATGCCGGGTGGAGACTGTTCTTTGCAATTTAATTTAAGGTTCCTTATCCTTCGGTTTGACAGCATTTGCTTCAGACTGCTTATTATCGGGATGTATATGAAATTCTCTTCTTTTTCTACTACAACAAATTTATTATTTTTCTTTTTTTTAAATGGAATTTTATCTAGATGTACCTCTTGAAAGGGTACATAATCGAAGTTTTCTCTTATGTACACGTTTTGCAAGTACTCAGTTTCGATACCTGTAAATGGATCTCCTACATTATCAAAGATATTTTCTATATCATTTGGACCGAAATCTTGGCGCTCTGAAATGATGTTCAAAATATCAGTTTTCACTTTTTCCATTATTGTTCCGAATAGGCACCTAGTACCTTGTATAACTGATGAAACTCCAACCTAAACATAAATAATTTATTCGATTACGGGAAGGCAAATTAGATATAAAATTTTCTATTTTATTCATTGAATTTCCTACAATCCCCTCCTCCACGCACACACACACACACACACACACACACACACACACACACACACACACACACACACACACACACACACACTAGAATTCTGGTCCCGATAATATTCCGGCGTGGCTGAGCTTCGACAGCAAAAAAATATTACTTTGAACGGCATGCAAGTAAATTATGTATTATGTATAACAATTATGTATTCGCGCAAAGTAAAAATGGTTTTTTTTCTTTAGAATCACCATAACGGGAAATATACCTGACTTATCTTGTTATGCTCTCTGATTTTCAATAAAAAACTTGCAGCATACTTTTTGATATCAATCACGCGATCTTCAACATTTTGATAATTCTAAAATTCAAATTATTTTGATCCATGACAGTATGTACCCGCTGAGTGAATTAAAAATCAGTAGAAATCGAAAGGAAAAAAACTTCATATGACGTTACCCAGAAACCAGAGTTAAAACAATTTCTTAATGCATAAGTATTTTACCTCCAGAACTGAATAATCATTTTCATTTTGAAACGATGTTTCGTGATCACTTTCGACTTCATTACTTTCATCATGACTTTGATCTACATTTTCTCTTGATTCATTTAAATTTTCGTTTGCTTCATCATTTTGATTCTCCCCTTGCGTTTTTTCGTTGTAAATATCTTCGTGGTGTCGTAATATATGTTTGTAAAATGAATTGTACTTTTTAAAACTAATTTTACAACCATCCAATCCACAAACAACATGAAAATTCGGTTGACAGCTGTGGACACAAAAATAATGATTCATTAAAGCTCTCAACCGGACAGCTTCGAAAGCACCACAGCAATCACATTTAAAATTATCCATGTTCTATTTTCCTATTCCACATTTCTTTTTCGTTAATATTGAACAAGAAGTAATTTGTTTAATTTGAAAATTATTTTTACAAGCAATAACCATCTGCTCTTCTAACACGTTATTAGCTTCTGATTTACTCTGTAAAATACATACTTTGAAAAAAATAAATACATATATTAAAAGCGTAGTGTGAGATTTAAATATGGTCATGCGATTTCCTTATTTGGAAAACGAAAGCGAAA
>JANSTP010276924.1:0-19105 GCA_025330745.1 Cladonema radiatum | reverse complement strand
ATGTTGATATTGTTTTTTTACAATGCAAAAGAAAGTTAATATTTGTTTCTTTTTGGGAAGCGTACATTACCTTTAAACATTTACAGAACATCTTAGCTTACCAACCAGGACATTTTTTCACAAATTACACTGCTGAAAACTTAGTCTAGATCTAGTCGTTCTTACAAAAAGTATTTTAAGAAAGTACGGTTTCCAGCTATACAGATCTCTCTACTCTACTCCCGTTCGGGAATATGTGATGCTTTTGGTCAGCAGATTCCTAATTCCTGATTTGTCAAGAATGGACTAGAGCTAGTCCACTAAAAATTATAAAGTATTATGTTGAGTTAAGCTATCATTTTAGCAAATTTTAAGGACTGTTGAATAAGGTGGTTTCAAGTACGATAAAATAAATTTATACAAGCAAGTCAAATACGAACAAAAAAAGAAAATCATTAGAGAAAGACAGCCTTTCTGAAGAAAAATGATATAGAATTGCCAACCATCAGCTCGCCACTCAACTTGATTGAAACCAGCAATACCAAAGCACTTTGTTTTCGTTGTTGGTAACAGTATTTCCAATGACTGGGATATCCAGTTAATGGCTTGTAAAACATTGATTCCACCCAAAAGTGTGGACCAACATTTAGATTTATCCTTATGCCTTACGGAAATAATATGTTAAAGCTGTAATTTTCGGAAGATTAATTAAAAAGCTTGTATTATTCCCATGTCCATAGGTTGTAAGCATGACTTTGTTTTTGGCGGAAAGAAAATTAACTATATGTTAGAGAAATTTAGCTGGAGATACGAGTTGCGTTATCCATAAATAAAAAAATCTTGCATCCTTCAAACTGCATTTTAGCATTGAATTGCTTAAGCCATTTTTCATAAATCTGTGATGTCATTAAAGCTTTTTTGTGCACTAAGTAGTGGACTCGATCTTTTGAAAACAGTGTGGGTTTTCATATTTCCAAATGACTATCGGCTTTTCTTTTTCTCCAATCAAATTTGCACAGAGTTCGACGGTAAGCCTTAGCTTTGATTGGTTACCGCCACTTCACTTCTCACCCTCTTTAAAAAGAGTTTTTACACCTGTTCCTTTGAAAAAAGGCCCAGTTTCATCCATATTGTATATGTTTCTAGCATCATAACCGTTCCACAAATTTTCTAATTTTTCTTTCCATTCCGCCCACTACTGTGTTTTCATCCACATCCCCTGCTTTGTCACATATTTTAATGAACCAAATGCTATGGCGCTTCCGAAAACTTTCTAGTCAGCCATTCGAGGCTTTGAAAGTCGTATTTCCAAGGTATTCTGCAAATTTCAACGCACATTCTTAAAGAACAGGTCCAGCTACTTGTAACCTTCTTGCACTTGCGTCCTTAAACCACTTCCATGTTAAGGATACTGAAAGAGAAAAATCTCAAAATTTTTTGAATTTTTTTATTTTTACACTAAATTATAAGGCTTTTAATACAGTTTTTAAAAACAGAAAAAAAGGTATATGTATTGAAAATACAAGGGAACGCCCTATATTAACCCAGCGGAGTTTTATCAAAAAAAATTTCATACTCTGTATCCATGACAACAAACTACTTCTAAATATTTTTTACTCTCCTCCATAGATGATATTACGTCATTCGTGTTTCACTTAAAAAAAATAACTTTTTTATAATTTCTATATCGAAAATATATCAACTACTGGTTTTCTGAAAATGCCAAAGAAATTGTTTCAATCGGGACGGAAACGCCGCAATAGTACAAAATAATCATTCAATACTCGCAAGAAAAATTATCTTTGTGAAAAAAATATTGGTCATAGTAGGTATAATCAGGACACACAAACAGAATTATTATTTCCCGAAAACCATGACTTACAAGTGGATGACATTTTAAACGTGAATCATATCGACATAGTTAAAGATTACACTTTAGATCGTGAAGAAGTCCATTCTGCGAGCCCTAAAAAATCCAAAAGCAAATTGACATGTCAGTTAAAAGTGACGAAGACGTTTTGTCTAGGGATAGGTGACACCAAAGATATAGATGACTGTCAGATATGGATCATTGACATTGATATATTCTTAGGAGCATTGAAACGCTGTGCAGTGTGTCGGGATAGTCACAATGAGCTTATTTTAACGGAGGTAAAATCGAATTGTAGTATTAACGATTGCAACTTACATGATCGTTTTTTAACAAGTAACACAAATGTGAGTTTTGGAGAAAAATTGCAAACAGACACTTGCTTTCCACATGATAGGTAAAGGACATTCTGCAGCTCAGAAGGTGAACTCTGTCCTAGGTTTATGAATGCCAGTAAGTCGGAATTTTTTTAGGGAGAATAGTCGATACGTTCCGGAAAAATTATTTAAGATGAAAAAAAGAGTTTACAACAAGCTGCAAATGAAGCTAAGCTATTGATTTGTGAAGAAAAAGGAACGGTTGGTGAAAATTCACCATTAGATTTACCAACGTCTTTTGATGGTTCGTAGCAAAGCCAAGAATGGTCTATCACTAAAGGTATTACTACAGCTATCGCAGAAAATACATCAAAGGTCATTGACATTGTGTATAAATGCAGTTATTGTACGGAATGCAAAAAGATGGAGAAAAAAAGATCCACTTAGGAAATTCATGAAATCGCTTACTTCGACTGGTATTTGAAGCATGAAATGCTATGCAGAGATAACCACAATGGCAGCGCCCAGGTTAGCATATTAACATGAAGAATCTACTTTTAAGGCGATTTTTGCGACTACCCTAATCCCTCGAACAGATGCCCAGTAAGTCGGAAGACATTTAGGGAGAATAGTCGATACCTTCCAGAAAAATTATTTCAGATGAAAAAAAGAGTTTACAACAAGCTGCAAATGAAGCTAAGCTATTGATTTGTGAAGAAAAAGGAACGTTTGGTGAAAATTCACCATTAGATTTACAAACGTCTTTTGATGGTTCATAGCAAAGCCAAGGATGGTCTATCACTAAAGGTATAACTACAGCTGTCGCAGAAAATACATCGAAGGTCATTGACATTATGTATAAATGCAGTTATTGTACGGAATACCAAAAGATGGAGAAAGAAAGATCCACTTAGGAAATTCATGAAATCGCTTACTTCGACTGGTATTTGAAGCATGAAATGCTATGCAGGGAAAACCACAATGACAGTGCTCAGGTTAGCAGATTAACATAAAGAATCTTCTTTTATGGCAACTTTTGGGACTACCCAAATTCCTCGCACAGACGCCCAAGTTTTTATTCAATTTTTTTTAGCATTTTTAGGAGGCGCTTGTTTGAAGGGGGTTTTATTGAATATTTTTTTTGATATATAACGTTTCTTTTTCTTAACAACGTAATTCCTAGTCAATTGGGGTAAAAAATAAAGGCAGTTTTCAAAAAACGCCCCTCTTAGGGCGGTGCCTATAAGAGGAAGCATTTACTGTGAAACTTGTTTTTAGACAGGACATTTATTCGCAGGGACGCTTACTGGAAAGGGGCTTTCACTCAAAGCTAGTTATTTCGGGTCATTTGTTTTAGAGGATGGAATCAAGCTCCGTTTTGGAAATGCATAGAAGTTCAACAGGTTTATACAATATTCGATACACACCGTTCATTGGAGATGGTGACAGCTCCTCTTTTTCACTTGTAGAGAAAAATGCACTGCACAGACCGCTCGTAAATATAGAGAAATCTGAATGCGTAAACCATGTCACTAAAAGAATGGGTCTAGGATTACAAAAATTGGTTCAAGATAATAAAGGTAATTTAAGTTTATGCTAATCATTGGTGTTAATTAATTAAGTTAATATACTAATGAACTAATAATTCGTTACTTAATATCAAAAGTGAGGGAGCCATCATCAAGAGTGAGGGAGATTTTGAGGGGAAGGAGCTGACCCCAGGCCCCCTATGATTTGAAGACTTCTCTTTCGGTCACTAAAAATTTCAATTTCACAATTGTTTCAGGCAAAAAGCTTGAAGATGGGAAATCATGAAGTGGAATAGGACAACTTACAATTGCTAAAATTACGCGATCCAGAATTCTTTGGTCGTCCTTTCAGGGGTAACACAGACAATCCTGAGTTGATGGCTCAGGCAATATGGGCTATTCTGAAGCATTATTTGTTTGAGCAAGATCACTCTTGCTGTCCTGAGGAGGAATCAAGATGGTGCAGTTTTCAAAGAGACATTGTAGCAGGTTTGGTAACACATAAACCAACAAAACATCCATTCGGTAAAGCAATAGTAAATGCTCTCACACCTTTATTTAAGAGATAAACAGATGTGAATTTCCTTCACGGTTGCAAAGCCTGCCACACTCAAAATGCAAACGAATCTTTTAACAACTTCCTTTGGAAGCTGTCACCCAAAAATCAATTTGTGTCACTAATGGAAACCAAGTTTGCTATAAATATTGCTGTGTGCCTATTCAACGATGGATTTTTTATGACATAGGATAATCTATTTAAAGCATGTCATTTTACCTCTACCTTCTGCTGTAAAAAAAGCTGTAAAGTAATAGATCAAGAGAGGATATACACAGGTGACTTTAAAATGCGTAACCAAAAAAGAATAAAATGCAGATTAAAAAAAAGCTGAATGATAAAAAGCAAGATGCTTTTCAACATCAAGAGGGTGTACAATACAAGAATCAGCATTTTTATAAAATGTCATGCAATAAGAAATAATATAATAATAAAAAACATTAGCGATATTGGTGTAGATAGTTTTCTAATATCCAAAATAATACAAAAAGTAGATTTGTTTTATTGCCCTTCATCAAGCCTTGGTATCTTCATCACTTCGCAAAACGTTTGAAGGTTGACTTGAAATGCATCCTAGTAAACAAGAATATACATTTAAGATTTCTCTGTTTTTCATGCAATAAAAAGGAAAAGTGAGATGCATATTGCTTTATCAAAAAACGCTTTGTTTACATTGGAGAGATCCCCAGTAGTTCTCCCTGCGATTAACAACAGTTTGTTAATTGAAAACTAAGAAATATCTCGACAAATTTGCTGGACCAAAGTTCAGAAAACAGTTTAGAAGCTTTTCAAACTAGCTTTCGTTTCTCAAAAAGAAGCAACACCATGAACCGTTTCAAAATTAAAAACACTTTAGTGACCACAACCACCCATGTCATTGTAACTACTAAATGAGTGTCTGGAAGGTCTTTCTTTGAGGCCATTTTGGCGCAAGATTCCTTTTTTGATCCAAAATTTGCAGCAACTCCCCGTGAGCAAAACACCTTATTTTACTTGGAGGGGTGAAAACAGTAAAAAATCACTTTTGATATAAACTGTCTCAGCTGCTTCTCGACAGTGAAACAAATTATTTTAACAATCACTTAATGAAAAGAGGGGAAGTCATCAAATTACATTATAGGTTGATTTTGGTACCAAGATATTAAAAATCAATTGGTCTATTGTGGAAATTCCGAAGATTGTGGGAGTCAGAATCCCCCAACCTCTTCCCCAGGATCTTGAAGTCCAAAGGCCTATGTTAAATAGGAGTAAATATTAAATCATACTTCTCTAAATTCACCGACCATGTCATCTGTTGCAATTAATGGCAAATAGTCCAAGATGACATCCTGGAAAGAGAATGCATTTCTATCTTCAGTCACTTGTGAATTCTAAAATTGAATATTACATTTTATCTCAATAATGCTTCTCAAGACTACAAAATAATATACAGTAGAAATGCTTGATGAAAAAACAATTTGTAAAACCAAACCTTTAATTCCCAAATCCATAAGCAGTAGAAGTAAAAGCGAATTTTTTTATATGCTTTCCCTCTCTTTATTCTTTTTTCAACTGCATCTCCCAGTGAGTCGCGGAAAACTGATCAATCGAACCTGTTGAGAAGAATATATGCATGACACCAAAAAATATAATTACCATCAATAATTCCTCTGAGTTCATTATGTCGTCAGGTAAGGGGTCTGTGCAACATACAGTAGACTGATATAACTACATAAGAATTATATAAAATGTACAAGTCTACCTGTGAAAAGTGCTTCTTACTCTGGTCAATAATAGATCGTAACGGCTGGGGGTTGATTGAATTTAGTTGATGAATGTCATGACACTCCCTAGCTGGGGCGTTGAAACCATAATGGGCCGGGAAAATAATTTGTTCACCATTGGCCAGTTCGAAACGGTGACAAAATATCTCATACAATATCTAAAATCTGTTGATGTTAAAGAAACTACAAAATTAGACCCGATGGAATTTATTTTGAAGTCTTAACCCTATTAAGACCACCCTTTTTGAAACTACTAATCTAGTTTCGATTAAACTTGGTACACTGCTGTAGTACAAGGGGAGGTAGCTTGGGGAGAAGAACTAAGATCCTCGGAACCACTAATCTAATCACCATAAAACTTGGTACACTATTAGTACAATCCTTTGTGAAAATTTTGGTATCGCAGTAGATTCATGGCGTCATCAAAAAAGAGTAACCTCGTCATTTTTCTAAAAGATGACAAAACATTAGCAGAATGGCAAAGTGGCAGAATCCGCCCCATCCCGGATAATAAATTAATGATAAATTATAAGACGAAATATGACTTCAAACAACAATCTTTACAGACTTTAATTATCATAATTTTTATCTTACATACACAGTAACCAACAGGATTTTGTGGAATAAGTCGAGATTATTCTCACAAAAAAACGTCATGTCTGGAACAAAGTACAGTATACACTCCATAAGTGGGAACCTCAACTGTTTCACTTATCGAATGTTCCACTTATCCGTTGCGCTCGATAACTGGAACCCCAATGAAATAGAGAAAAAAGTTCCACTTATCAACATTTATCAAAATTCATTCGTACGCTTAGATGACTGCATTGCTGCCGTTTCAGAAATTTTGCACCTGTTCTATGCTTTTGGTTTTCATTTATTTGTTTACAAAAAAAAATCAGAAAAAATCAATTCAGTTATTGAAAGTTCCACTTATTGGGGGTTCCAGTTATCCGACAAAAAGAAGAGAGATTCATTATAGCAAAACCAAGGGACCAGGGATATTGGTTCTATATAGTGAAAGTTCCACTCATCTAGCGTATGCTGTATATCATTCTTCAAATTGTTTCTTAAATCTAAATACCGAGAAAACGCAGAGCTGGCATAAAAGTCCTAGTTGGAAAATGTTTGAATTATTTAAAAAGTAAGTCAGGCAGAATGTATGTCAAATGATCTGTTACTCTTAATATAGTCTATTTAGATTTCCGAAGAGCGGCGAAATTTGTGAAAATGGCTGAAAAATATGGGTCGAATGGACTGGCATCCAACCAAACACTCTAAAATTTGCTCGGGTCAGTTCTCGGAAGAGTGCTTACATCTTTACCCTGGTAGGACCGACTTAAAGTGTAACGCTGTTCCAACTAGATTCAATTACATGTCTCAGTCGGTAAGTTTATGTCTCACCATACTTAAGGGGTCTGGGGCTGCAAAATCAGTCGTAAACCTAGCTGCTCAGAATCTAATGAGTACATATTTTTATGACAGGAAATTAAAGAAAACATCTGATCACTATATGTAAGTTATGACACAGAAATTAGTGTGACATACCCATCGGCCAAGGTAAGTTCGGGACGATTTATGTGATACCAAGAAATTAAGAAAAGATGGCCTGAACAGATGAACAATAAAAATATACACATTTTTTTATTTCAGGAGAAAGGGAGCGTGGAAACAGAAAGCATTATTGACTTCAAAAACCATGGTAAAATACAGGTGAAACCAGTATAAAACTATATATTTACAATGTAAAATGTCGTATAAAGCATTATCGTAAAAATTGATTTTACAAAAGGGCAGTTTTGAAATTGCGCTTGGGAGGGGCGCTTATTTGACTGGAGCGCTCATTAATAGCGCTTAATTGGCGGAAATTAAAACAGATGATAACTTATCAGTGAAAAATTCCCAGGTAAAAAGCAAGGGATATTAGCGACCAATATTGCCAACAGATTTTTTGTACTCAAAAAAATTTTTTAACCAGTGAACTTTTTAACCAGTGATTTGGGGGGTACATTCCCATCGAAAATTTTATTCGATTGTTCAGTAGAAAAATGAATTTTGTGCCAACTCTTATTTTTTAATTTCAAAATGCGCATTATGTACTGAGTTATGATCATTTGATTTTTTCAAAAAAGAAGACAGAGCAAAGAAAGTTCATTCATTCACAAATGTAAACAAACAAAAAAGTCCCTTTGCCACAACTTTGAAAGTCCATAACTCTACAGCACGAAGGAGTTTTCATGCAAAATTTTCATTGATTGCCCAATACACAAATTGCCCAATTGCCCAATATTTTCGGCGGGAATGTACCTTTAATTGTCATTGCATGGTGGGTAAAAATTTTGTGGGTAAAAAGTGACGAATATTTGCCTGTGTGACGAATATTTTATACCGACTGATTTTATGTATGGAAAAAATTTTTAACCATTGAATTACTTATTTCAATTGAACAGTACTTTGCGGAATTAATTGTTATATATGAGTTGGTACATCATTTCTTCGGTAATAATTTCAATTAATTTTTGCCTGGGTGGCGAATATTTATTACTGGCAAATTTTATTGCAGACTAAATTTTTCACTGACAATTTTTTTACAGATAAGGTAAAAAAACAAATTGCGGCGCCTATTCATTATATATTTACTAATTACCACCGCCCTCTTATGGTTTTACCAAAAATTCAGTAAATATATTATTAAGTTTTCTTCCTAGGAGACGTTGAAAGAACAGCCGGTAAACGACATGGAATTCGCAGATAGATATGCCCTTCACCCCAAAAATATGCAAATAAATATCAAACACAAACCAGAGCAGACCGTGAAGGTATCAAAATAAGTTTCTGTGAGATATGGTTATTGGTGAGCAGTTTTGTTATAGTTAAAAATATTATCATTTTTTCTTGTGGAAAATGGAAGTAATACCATTCTTCAACCTTACGGAAAATATCTATGCTCTCAGTCAGCAAAATTTTATAAATCTAATAGATGAAAAGGGTAAAAAAATTGTAGCACTTAAATGTATCCAAGATGAGAAGTTCAGGCTTGTGTAAAAAGGTAAAATCTCTTGAAATTGTTATAAAAGAATTGAGAAATCAAAAGTTAATTTCAAACGATTGCGAAAATATTCTGCAGAGAAAACTTCCTAACTTGCCATTTGCTTTAATACAATGAATCATGCCAAAAAGTAACAATTCCTACTCTGATGAAATGCATGTTTTTGCGTTGACATTGCAGTTTTACTTGACAAAAGCTTATCAATTAGTTAGGAAAACATTTGGTTTAGCATTGTCACATCCCTGTCAAATTTGTGGCGGATATTCAGTTGTGTCAGCAGAGCCTGGATTTAGAGAGCCGGCATTCCTGGGCACTTGAGTTGAAAGTGTCGACAGAAAAAAATTGCTGGGAAAAAGTAATTTGTGCGGTTAACCTTGATGAAATGTCAATTCGGAAATTTTTTTCTTGGAACGGAGAGCAATTCCGGGGCCATGTGTTGATGTAAATGCCCCATGGAAGATACCATTGGCGTATTTCCTCATCGACGGTCTGAATGGTATGGAGAGAGCAAACATAATGAATGTAGTGATACAAAAGTTGCATGACATCAATGTTGAAACGATCTCATTAACAGGCGATAGATCTGCGTGCCATTTTTCAATGCTAATGTGCCTTGGTGCATCACTTGATCCTGAAAATTTGAAGACATATTTCCGACACCCTATGGATGTGTCAAAGTAAATCTACATTCTACAAGGCATATGCCATATGGTCCAACCCATTCGAAATACATTTGCAGAGAAACCATTTTCAAATGAATGGTGACCGACAAATGATTTCCTGGAAATATGTAGCTCGTCTGGAAGAACGTCAAGGGAGAGAGGAATTGCATTTGTCTAACATATTCGAAAGCGCATATCGATTGGAAAAACCAAGTGTAAAAAGTAAGCCTTGCTACGCAAGCAATCAGTTCGAGTGTCGCAGATGCAATCCAATTCTGCGATGAAGAGTTGTTACTCAATTTTCAGGATTGTAAACCAACAGTGAAGTTCATTTGAATATCCGACCGTTTATTTGACATGTTCAATTCCAGAAATCCATGTGGACATGGACGTAAGTCACCACTGCGAACGGACAACAAAGATAATTGGTCAAACATTATGTCTACAGCTGAACCGTACATTCCATTGCTTAAAGTTCAGAAAAACAAACCAATTATCAAATCGAAACGTAAAACTGGTTTCATTGGATACTTAATTGGAATTCATAGTTTTCAGATAAATTTTATTTGAAGTTACTTTAATGTCAGAAATTTTGCGGCTAAATTTGGGAACTGGCCTCAAATTCGCGAAAACAATTTGCTACTCGATTTGCGAAACTTGACTAAAAATTACACATACACACTTTTTCATTTTTCATAATTATTATTATTATTATTGTTATTAATATTATTATTATTTTGAGCTGAAGGTCAGTTTTCACAACAAAATTTTTGGTGTAAAAAATTTCAGGAATGTAGCGATGCTTAAAAATTTCTGGACGCAAAATCTCTGATCTTGAAGTAACAAAAACGAATTTTACACATTATCTAAATGAACTCTTCTTCTGCGATTTCTAGACAGCTTTACTCTTACAATATACATACTAAAGTTTAGTAGGTAGAAAAATTTAAATCCTCCATAAAACGTTTTCATGCAATTGATCTAATATTTCAGGGAATATTTCAAGGTATGGTTGAATCACCCAATCTACTGATGCCATATATTACCACCTACAAGTTCAGTGAAGATCATTTGGAATTATTTTTTTTAGCAATAGGTGCTGCAGGTTTGTTGAAGAAATGACTCGTTTGTGAAAAACCTATTTTACACTTCCAAAACAGAGAATTATCAAAATCAACATAAATATTATTGTTTCTTTAAAAGGAGATTTCAACAACAACTTCACAGCAACACAATTTATTGCTGCATATAAACGTCTCTTGATGAAAAACGGTATCAACAGAATTGGAGGTAATTGCAGAGCATTAGACGAGACAACAATTCTTTCAGCGTTCGGCGACCGGTTTGTTTTTACATACTTGATACAATCATACAAACCCAATGTTTAATATTTTCTGAGAATATTTGTCATATGAACCATCTTATAACAAGCTTTATTTTTGCAATAACTCCTCGCCATATAAGCCAGTAAATATTTGCCTGTGTAACTGTACCTTAAAAAATTTAACATTTAAGCTAACTGAAATCAGTCTTAAAATCATGATATAGAAAAATGTCACCAGCATTTATGGCAAGTTATTTGGAAACATTTGTAAATTTGTAAAATCAGACAGTTCTTCTTGCATGATTAAAAACACTTCCTTTGCTAATCATAAACATAATCTAATTGCATTGCTATGCAATTTTTTCACTGTGGATTTAGAGGATCTGTAATATTATATCTGAAATTTCTTTCATTTTGATTACATGCAAAAGACAAGACTGAGTCCATATCATAGGTGACCATGAAAAAAAGATATGATTTGACAGACGAATGTCTAATATCTGACCACAAGTACAGTGGAGTTCCGTATGCGATACATTTGGGGGAATCCAAGATGCCTGCTGTATACTTTAATCAGATTAATTTTCGCAATTTCGCGATTTTTTCACATTTTCGGGAAAATTTGTATCGCGAAAACGCAAGAAATTGGCAGATCGCGAAAATTAATCCACATGAAATCTTTCAAAGTAACAGGTCGCGAAAATAAATCCAGTTGAATTTTTTCCTTCCTTTCGTTATATTCTTTCTTTCTTTAGTTTTTGTGTTCTTCGGAGAGCGTTTTCTCTTTTCTTTTGGTTCGTAATTTGTCATTAAATTGCCACTATGTATAGAGTCATTTTTAATTAGTTATGCTATGGAAAGAGACAAAAAAGTTTCTTTTTCTGAGAAACACTTTGTTCACGAGTCAATTAATTTTCTTTGTAATTATCTATTGCGAAAATAAATCCACGCCAAATTCTTCGGAACAATTATTCGCGAAAATTAATCCTAGCGAAATTTTTCCAAGTGCCTACTCACGAAAGTAAATCCAGAAAATTTCGCGGATTTTTGAAGTCGGGAAAAT
Source organism: Cladonema radiatum (assembly GCA_025330745.1). Classification (NCBI taxonomy): domain Eukaryota; kingdom Metazoa; phylum Cnidaria; class Hydrozoa; order Anthoathecata; family Cladonematidae; genus Cladonema; species Cladonema radiatum. The sequence goes on along the minus strand of JANSTP010276924.1, from coordinate 6,993 downwards.
TAATCTCGCGAATATTAATCCGACTAAAGTGTGTCTGTTGCAGGGTTTCTGGCAAAGCTGGTTGAAAAGAGTGTAAAATGTTTCGATTGCTGTAATGCGCTTAATAACCAAGATTTACAAGGAAGATTTTTTGTAGTTTGGAAAGATCGAGGAGGACTTGTAAAGCCTTCATTGTCTGTGCTGAAAATACGCCAAAAAGTGGAAAAACTTATTCAGATAATTTTGATTAAAACTAATGGAAGCAACTTCCGAAGGATATAATTTTCATTTTGCTGATGAAATTTAGAGCATCAACTTTTCTTGGCTAGGTGTCTTACAAAAAATACATGTGTAGTGTGGACCCGCTATCTTCTTTCTAAGGGGTAGGGGGCAAATTTCCTCAAAAATGATATCATTAGGCGACGGTGGGTGGGGGAGGGGTGGTATATTAACATTGCCTTATTACCTTATCCTTTTTTTGGGAGGTTTGTTAAAAGCTCTGTTGTTAATTATTGATCTAAAATACCTCATTCTGAAAATTACTTCAAAAAATTGAAGTCAGTACTGGCTACTTAGAAAAAAATTGTATCTGAAGTTAATAGATGTATTATACTGCTTATAAAATGGATTGATGAAAAACCAATATTCTGGATTCATCCTTGAGAAAAATCTTCTAAAATTGCTAAATAAATTTCTTTTTTAGAATTTCTTTCATAACGGTATTGGGACAAATAAATTTCTAAAAACAGTTTACACATATTTTTCAAAGCATATATGATATATTGTGATATCAATAAAGGATATATTGTGATATCTACAAAGTTCTCACTTCATACTATGTGTTAACATTTAGAATATAGAGAAAATATCTACATCATAAATCAAAATAGCTAAAACGTCTTTCAGTAGATTATCAAAAAGGAATTGGTATCTTAAAGAAGGTATTCAATTGACTTTAGAGGCATTAGATCAATAATTGAGGCGTTTGGCCAATATGAAAGGTATTTGGCTGCTGATGGGAAGAAATATTTGCATTGGCACTTCAAATAACTTTGCTTAAGACATTAGAAATTCATGATGTGAAAATTCCATTTATTCAAACAGTTCTTCTTTTCTCCTTAAAAGAATAACAGAAACTTTTTTGAAAATTTCAGAACACTAAGTTCAGTCAAAACCAAATACATCATTTATCTATCAATTATGAAAAACTCAATTTCAAAAACTGATATAAAATAGTTGAGGTTTCATCGAATTATTATCCCCTGAACAGCTGAATGAGTGCGAGCTATATAAGGGAACACATATTGAACACCCATCTCAAAGAAAAATGTTGCTCCAACATTCAATTGCCACTATTATCTTCAGTGTAAGTCCCTAGATGACTTCATATATCCTTTACTGGGGAGTGTTTTTGCAGTTAAGGTGTCAAGAAAAAATCCAGCCAAGGTGTCTTATTATCTTAAGTCAGTTGAGCTGAAACAGTGTATTAGTGTTAATTGTAAGGGTCGTCCGACGTATGGGACAATATAATATCCGATCATATCAGTTAGAATCCAATTTTACTCCATTGGAGCCAGCTGAAGTGGACAACAGATTTTTTTGCCATTTCAATTCTTTACTATCAGCTTGAGGTCATTTGTAGGTCAATTTTGAATTTGGTTCTTTCTTTCTTCCTTCTTTTATAAGACAAATTGCATAAAACAATTTAATTTTCAAAATATTTGTTTAAGATTTATTGTTCTTGTGTTTCCTCTGTCGCAAAATAAATGTTTAGAGCTCATGCGCTTCGAATTAAAAATCTCTTTAAAAAGGAGGGGTGAAATGATGTCAAATCTATTTTTTCGGATTTGCTAAGTTACGTTTCAAGATTTAAGAAATCATTTTTTATGTAGAAAGACATATGGCAGAGGCTACGTCATTTTGAACTACAGAATTAAAATTCTTTTTCTTAACTAAAGAGAGGAAACATAGGGCAAAGACTACGTAGTTTTCAATTATGAAATAACAAAGTAAGACCTTCTTTGATGTTTTTCATGATTTATTTATCAATATACGTCATGACAAAATATATTTTGCAATTACACAATTGGAAAGCGTGAGTGGATTTGAATCCGATTTCTTTTTCAAGGACAAATATGTGTCCCAATTACTTATTTTTATCGTTTTTATTTTAATTTAATTAGCGTAATCAAGCCTTTTCAAAAAAAAAAATAAAATAAAAAAAATCATAAAATAAGAGTATATATATACAGGCGTATACAGATTAAGTTAAAGATAAATCAGAATTGCTACAAAAGAGAAACCTTCATAACAATATTCATCACGTAGATACGCTGATAAAATCGATATGGCTGCCCATTTTTTTCACACCACAAGCAAGAAAGAAGAAACCAACAAGTACAGATAAAGACTCTGATAAAAACAAGACCTCAGAATTAAAGAAAGCATACAAAATTAATGAAAGAACAAAGGACTTCCAAGTTAAATGGCTAACTGACTTCAAGTGCCTGAGGTATGAGAAAATTAACACTTTATATGAAAATATGGAAAAAATTAAAGCTAATCTTTCTAAGTTGAGATCTGACAGATCGCGTAGTAATGTCAAAGAGAATGTCGGGGAGTGAAAAACATTTTAGTACAAACAAATAAGGGAAAGATTATGTGACTTCTTATGATGAGCTAAGGAGAAAGCTATTTACATTTAGTGCTATTTTATATCGAATTGAAAGTTTAAGATTGCATTTTAACACAACAAATAATGATCATGCTTTAGCTAAGACCCGCGATGATAATTTATTAAAAGAAAAAAAAACAATCAAGAAATGCTCAAAGAGTCCAACGATCGATATCAGAGAAACAAAAGAAACAGTTACGCAGTTTCTTTTTGAATGATTACGCTGTTTTGCATCATGGGAAACCTTTCAGTGACTATGAAATTTTAGTGAATATTGACAAAGCAAAGTGTGTTGAAATCGGGATAACGTACCTAACTAGATTTTGGGCCATTGAATTTACAAAATCAATTGACAAAAAGGCAATGATATGGGGAACTTATTTAAAATTAATTTTTTTTTCAATTATTATTGACAAATCGAGTGATGTTTACAGTAAAGAGCAGCTTATCTTGTATATTCACTTTTCTTTGAACAGCTCAAAACAGACAATGTTTATTGTTATTGGAATTGATAATATTTTGCGACCAACGGCTGATTTGATTACGCCAAAAGTGTTTGAGTTAATGAAGTTTTATTTAGCCTGGGATCCGCCAAAGGATGTTTTGAAAAACTTGCAGCTGATGATGTAGAAGCTAATGAGGATTTAGTTGACATTTATTCAGAGATATGGATGCTGTTTCCAATAACAGGGACACGGAGTTTGTTGAGCAAGTGAAAGATATTGGGGGGGGGAGGAAGGTATGGACAAGGTTGTGATTCTGGAGGATAATGAAACTGTGAGCAGGGAAAATGTAGGAGTTGTAGAGAGTAATGAAACTATAATTATTGAAAAACCTGGCGATGAAGGTTAAAGAAGTATTGGATGACGGTAATAATGTTGTTGTTGAAAGTGATGTTGAGGATTTTGTTGATTTTGAATTTTGTGCCGGTTGATAATAACGTCGAAGTAGGTGAGAGGAGACCACTATTAGTTGCCATAACAACAGAGGGTGCTGGTGTGCTGACAGGAAAGAAGAGTGGTGTTCAAGTACGAATCAGAAACCAATGTATCGAGAACATGACTGGGTTTCATTGCATGTCACATAGATTGCAACTTGTTATTAAAGACGGTACAAACCTTCTTCTGGAAGAACAAGAATCTTTGGAGCAGATTTACAAGTTTCATCACACTTCCAATGTGATATCTGAGGTGTACCGGAATACAGTTAAAGTTATGGACATCAATGGTATATAGTTATTATTTACTTTTGTTTACTCAAAGATACATTATAGCCTTGTATCCTATCCTATTTATCATGAATGCTAAATTTCGTTATATTTATGGGAGATCAGGTAGTATTTGCCTATGCTTTAAAATGTTTTGTCAATTCTTATTTAACTTAAATTATTTCAAAGAAATTTTGCAAGAAGTCACTTATTAAGCTAGAATATTATTCCTTTAGTATTCTCTGCAAAACAGGGAAGTAATTGCTTGTGTTCAACTTGTTCAGCGAAATCAAGCGTTACACGAGTTAATTCTACATGTTGGCTTAGCCACATGATAACTTCCCTGGAAAATATGCTGAATGGATTGAATGCTTATATCGCTGCATACACAGCTATTCAGTCGGAAAAGAACTACAAAAAGTCACAGCCAAATACTTCACAAAGAAGCTCATTTCTTCAAAATTCGTATCAACATCAATTTTTGCTCCAGACGTTCTCCGAAAACTATCAGTTTTCTCGAAAGTTAGTAAAGCGTAAATTTAATCATCTGTTAAATCATCTTCGCAGATTAGCAGAATCATCTGACCGTTGACAATTTACTAAGAAAATTGCTATTAAAAGTTTATTTGAGTGATTTTCTAAACTATCTTCCTTCTGATATTTGATCTTAGATAACACAACAAAAGAAGGCTCAGATATTTGAAATAAGTCAAGCACTGGAGCAAAATTTAGCTTCGTCGAATTGTTTTGAAATCAATCCTCATTGCGGGTTTTTTTTTAGAGCAAACGTAGCAAGTAACGCATGAAAGAAAACAACAACTTAATTACTGTGGAGCAAAGAAAAAGCTCAGTCAGCAATATTAAAAATCTACTTGAAAATCGTTCAAATGTTCCAATGTTACTTGATGAAGCAGATATTGTTTTGAACACAAAGGAGTGGAAAGGGGGAGATTTTTTCAAGTCAACAGCGAATAGTCATGAGAAAAGTGATGTACTAAACAACGTCAATACACTTCTTTCAAATGATTCAGCAATTTCCGTGCAACTCGTGCACCAAGGAATTGATCCCAAAGCTATCCTTAAAACTGTCTTTAAAACTGGAAATGAGACACTGGGTAAGTAATAAGTCAACAAAGAACTGTCCACCTAAATCATGGAGTTACATTGGAGACGTTGTAAAATGCTACAAATATAAAAATTTATTTGGATTAGTAGACTATCTAAATTGCCATGGCTTTAGTTCTGCAGATGCTGAACGTGGCTTTAGTGCAATGAAAGAGATAAAAACGGACAAGCGATCAATGTTGTCGAACATTCTTTTAACTGCACAACTTTGTAAAACACATAAAATATTCTTTACTTTCTCTCAAATGCCCAATCTTGTCAATGCAAATCTAAAATTTGTTCATCCTGTAATCTTGAAACTCTTCCTAAAAAACAACACCTCAAGTTCTCCAAAAAAAAATCCCCATGAAATTTCCTTGAGGAAATTGAAATATCCGCAAATTTTAAGAGTGGCAGCAACCATGATTTCAACTTTTTTGTTTACATACTTTTATTCTACATATAGGTATGTTTCCGATCGTTTGGAAGATAATTTCTTTTTGGTTACTTTCGAAAAACCACCATGTACCTGAATGTGCAAGACACGATTGAAAGCTTATCTTTGCCATAATTAACCCTATTTGCTCTGGGGGGCGATTCTGACCACCCTCACCTATAAACTTTGCACCGCTAACTTTTTTCTTAAAAAGCCGATGTGCCTAATGCTTTGTGGCTTTTAGTTTTAGGGAAGTTTAAACCCCAAGAACAGTGACAATGGCCCAATTTCGTGCCAAGTTGGGCCGAAAAATCGAGTTAAAATAAGAAATATTTTTAAAAAACCAAAAATAACATGCTCAAATGTGCTTTTTTTGGCTAAATTCAGATGGAATAGTATAACAACAGTATTTACACCTATATTTGTGAAAAAATATTGTGTGCTTGAAAATTTACGGCTGTTTATGCGTGAAAACCAACAAAATCGGCGCTATTACTGTCATGTTATGATGTCATCACTGTAGTGATTACATCATCAAAATAATTATGACGTAATTTTGTACATCAAGTGATGTGGTATTAGAGGACAAAGTGTGGTTGCATAACTCCTTCTAGATCTTGAAATCTTAAGTGGGGGGAATCTGTCCCCCCCCCCATGGCTACAACATACCAAAAAAGCCCATGGCAAGCAGTAAGTAAGGATAGAATGACTGACTAAATTTGTGGTTATATATTCATTCTATTCTTACAAGATATTGTTACTGTACTTTTTTCTAGACATCTTTGAAACATCGCTAGAAAAATTTTTTATATTAAATTAATACAGATATTAATGTAATTGCACCTATTCTTTTCATCATTCAAAATAAAATGTTTTTTTTCGTTTTTTTTTTTTTTGATTTGCCAGATTTGATATTTTAATTATGTATTAACTATAAATTTCAAACGGCATAAAGATAACTACTCGGATACTTGTACCTTGAGTTTCATGATGCCATACATTAACTTCAAAAAATTTCGGACTGTTTAAATTCAGACATTAAATTTTCGGACAAAAAAGTTCGGACGTTTTTTTTGAATTTCGGACTGATTTCGGACAAAAATTTTGGACAAATTGAAAGATAGAAATGGATTTCGGACAGTTCTATGTATCTATGTTTTTTCCTAAAGCAGTGTTTTTGCATGATTTTTTAGACTTAGTTCAGTCTATTTTCTTCGTTATTTTAGAAATATCGTTAGTTCATCCTGTTCGCCCGGCTGAAATTTCAATCATTTTTAAAGAATCAAGAACAACTACTTCCACGTATGACTCAAGAGTGATCAATTTATGACTTATAAATAACCTACCAGTGACCCATTTACGGTCCATGTATGATGCAGAGAGATCCACAATGGACTCATGCGACCCAGTAACCTATGAAATTCACTGATCCACGAAACCCGCAATAGTTATAACCCACATAATTTAGTGAACTCAAGAAGAGAATAGCTGAGTTTTATAACTTCTTTATATTATTATATAACATTTTAGTAACGTTTTTATGAAATATTTTTTCATAAAAAATTCTTTGTATTTTTTCTTTGGTTGTTTTTT